>JAIVFJ010000248.1:0-77500 GCA_025765615.1 Zopfochytrium polystomum | reverse complement strand
ACCTTGAGAGACCTGGATTTGAAGTGATGTATTGACAGGAACCGGCGAGGCACTACCACAGTTTTACCCTCCCACCATCCATCATCAAGTAGCTCCTACCCCAGACCAGCCTAAACAGTATGTGCAGAATGGTGAGGTGCACTGGGACTTGAACCCAGCACACTGCCATAAATGGCCAAGAGAACCAATTCTCCTGTCACACACCAGGGGACTGCCACCCCCAGCTCATACACACAGTCAGAGAAGGAATAAGGGCAGGCAAGAAGACTTCAGGTACAGGTTCTAAGGGGCAACAAGAATGGGGGGTGGGCTGCTTAAATAGGAGAGGGTTGGAATCAGCAGGGTGAAGGAAGAAGGAAGGGAAAAGAGGGGAAAACATATACAAAAGAACAAAACAATAAATAAAACAATCAAAGAAGAAAGAGGAGGAGTGAGTCACCAAACAATGGGGCTGAGCCATCAAACAAGGAAGACAGCTCAGAAAATCATGGAGCATTTCTTGGCATCAGCTGCCAAGAAAGATGGAGGAGATGGAGAGAGCTGGTTGGTGCAAAGAGGAAGACAGTCACTCACAGCCACAAAAGAAAAGAGAGACACACACAGAGACAATAAACAAACAAATAAATAAAAGATAAAACAGTAAAAACAGGAAAAACAGGATAAACTACTAATTGAAAAAATAAGTAAAAATCATCAATAAAGAAAGGAGAAAAAACCCTATGATCTCATACCCTTTCATGAGGCCTTTCATCATGGTAGCTTATGTAGCAGCTCTGTGTTAGCTCTGTGTACACCTGGACTCTGTACTTCTACCCACTGAAGCACATCATCCTAATCCATTTCCAAAAGTGAGGGGAGCAAGGCTTAGTCATTGTGCAGAACTTAGCATTTCTGCATCATTCAGTCAGTGACTGCCAGCATGTCTCGAACTTAGCACCTTTCCCATTGAAGGGAGCGCTCTACACCACTGAGCTAGAGGGCCTCTGGCCAGTAGTGCAGAGCGGCCTGACCCATTCGGCCTGCAACTTAGTGCGTAATAATAACATGAATAATATACATGGCCGCGGCTAAGAGACAGTCCAAATCTCAGTGGTTCGGCTTGCAGGGACAATAATAACCCACGAAAATAATAAGAAATGGGGTCCAGCCGTGTTACGTCACTTTGTGAAACGTTGTTTGGTCAAGTCAAATTGATAATCCTCACAAGTTATCAGTTAAAAAAGCGGGGTATACTCTTTTTATTTGAGGTCGCAGGCTCAACAGCCTGTCGTCCTCACATGTCATCTGAACAGCAGATGGCGGAAATCTGCTTTGTATCATCTGACATAACAAGTCCAAATCGCTGACTCAAAGTAATCTGGTGAGGTAATGGTGTTCAGTAAGAAAAGGAGGACAAACACACATCTGTTTCTTCGAGATTTGGTTGTGGTTTGCATTTTTCCATACGCGCTCCATAAAAGCAGTTAACAGCTCTATCAAGGATGGTGATTATCATCTTCACCATTCATTATCAACTGACAGATTTTCACAATTTTATTACTTGAGCTCCTTTGGACCTCTGCTTCAGCAGGGGAAGGAAAGATGCTATTTTGAGTAAACCATTGCTCAGGTCTGCCAAGGAACTTCCTGGAAAATTGGCTTCTCAGCGATAGTTAAATTAAATCAAATCTGCCTTACCTTGACTTTGAAAAGTTCCATGCATCTCAAAAATTCCCTATGTTATTCACAATCAAAATTGAATTTGTAACTCAAGTTTAAATTTTGTGAAAGTACAAGGATTTTGGTACCTGAAACAGTTTTCCTTTGGAATCAGAAAAGTTAATTGAAGAATGAGAAAGATAATGAAGTGATTCTGAGTGGAGGCAGATTATTTATCTCAGTGTGGTGATGGGTTTCTTAAAATTTGACGTCAGACCAGCTCCAGTATCAACAGATTATGCATGAACGACGTTTAGAATCACTATGTTCTTCATGACATCACCTTAAATTCTCCAGTTGGCTTTTATAAAATTTGAACAAGGCCCAGTTCCTGTGAGTCTGCTCAGAGAAGTCCAAAAAAAAAAAAAAAATCACATCCCCTCATCCTCAATCTGTGATAAAATGTAAATTCAGTTGCTTCCTCAAAACGGAAAAGTGAAGTACAAAGAAAGAATATAAGAAATATTTGAGCAACGTAAAATTTGGTTCCCTCAAATTTGAGCAAGGGTGAAATACGCCCAAAACCTTGAGTTGTCAAAATTTGGTTACCTCAAATTTGAGCAAGGTTGAAATAGGCACAAAACTTGAGTTGTCAAAAAAGATTGAATGGCAATTCGAATTTACTGGCATATCCTGAATAACTTTGGGTCTTCTTGTTTCCTATTATATCTCAGGCTCAATAATTTTATTGTTTTTATCTTCTTTTCCTAATTATTTTGGTTTGACAAGTATGGAAATTACCTGAAAAGCAAAGCAAAGATTTCTGGATATTGCTGTCATCTCAGTCTGCAGCAACATTCAGTTAGGAATACAATTTGAAATAGAAAGGTAATTGAATGGCAATGCACAGGGTCCGCTTCACCAATTCTTTTTACAGAGAATTTTCACTGGCAGAATTTTGGGTTGTGTGGCACTTGCACTTTCCACTTTGGGGAGTGTCCCACACATCCTCAAATTCAAGTATCCAGTCATTAAAATTTGGCCTTGTATGCATAAAGCCTGATCAAAAATGTATCTGGGTTATATTCCATAACCCAGCCAGGCAGGCAGAAGCATTCCTGTGCAGAAGGCGCGAATCAATCTGAAGCAGAAAGCAAATGCAAGCCCCTGCTGCTGTCTGGCAGCTCAAGTTGGTTCAAATGAAAAAAAGAAGTGGAGAAGGTGCCGATAGAGCCTTGCTGTACCCTCAACTGCCACCATTCCTGGCCAGATGTGAAACTAAAACAATCCAAATGGTGATTTGAGAGAGTGTCTGTCCAGTATTTTAACCACATGGCAATCAGGTTTCATCACTCTAATTTGAGGGTGGGGCAGCCAACAAAGACTTGGAAACTGGAGAAAAAAAGAAGAAAAAAAAAAGGGAATGAAGGGAAAGAGGAAAGGAGTGAAGATTAAAATAATCAACAGTTGAAAGTGACGAGCTTGCGGCAGTCGTCCACCTGAGGCACAGCACTCTCCCATGGAACGCCTTCCCGCGCAGTCAGCGTCATCTGCCGACCACCTTCCTGCTGCACGCCTCCTCCACCACCCCTGAGCAACTCCCCTGACACCACCACCTCACCCACGCCCTGCCATCAGACCTCACTGCCCCTCTGTCCCCGCTCCCCAGAGCGTCGCTGGCCTTCTTTACGAAGTCAGTGAATGCAGTCACAGCAGTTGGTGGTGCCGAAGAACTATTTTTCGGTGCGGTGGGGAGTGAGTCAAAGAACGCGAATGGAGTTAGAACTGCAGGTTGAGTGGTTGTGCAGACAGCGGGTGCTTTCCAAGGACAATGTCACCTCATACCTCCGCTTAGCGCAAACACCAGCGATCCACTGGGCAGCGTTCGTCGGGCTCTACGAAACTCGCTACCTTCATCACCTTCACCACTGCACCCCATCGTTCCGCATCCCTCCCCACTGCAACTCCAACCATGCTTCCCACTTCGTCACAAACGGCGCCCAACTCCTGATCTTTGACCACAGTTGGTCCATCTTGCCCTTCCTGCCGCTTTGACAATCACCACAAATTGCGAGATTCTCTGAACTGGTGCCGACGCCCTCAAGGATGGTTGCGTCCGACTGATTGCCTTGCTGCAAAACCTCAGACATTGAGGCAGTTGCAGCATATGGGCGCTGCCACGAAGCAACTGAAACGTCTGTCCAAGTCCTAACTTTTCAATAGTGTATTATTCGCTCCAACCCGAAGGTGAGGAATCTGCAGCTTGAAAGTTAAAAAAGTACATGCGTGTGAAGGAGAAGAACGAAAGTCCAAGAGGTCAGAGGGGGCACATGTGAGAGAGAGAGAAAGTCAAAGAAGAAGAAAAACAAAGAGGCCAAGGTGAAGAGAAGAAAGCAGAAAGAACAGTAGAAACAAACTTAAACCAGACAACAGCTTGAAAATAGAAAGACAACACAACGAAAAACAAAAGGAAAACAAATGATGAGGCAACAGAAACAGACACTCATCCACCTCCCACTGAAGCACCGCTCTCTGTATCAGAGTCAACCCACCCGGATCTGTCCGGCTTCCCCGTCACTCCCTGAGTCTCCTTAGCCAGCCACCTGTTCCTCGATTCCCTAAACCCCTTGTTGCGCACTGGATCCCAGTGTGCACGCAGGGCTTCCCTAGCTTGCCGCCGCACCTGCGCCATCTGCGTGCGAGTCCTCAGATCCGCCCTCCTATCATCCACTGTCCCTGCTTCCATCAAATAATCTGCCTCCTGTTCTGCTGTGGTCTCTGAAGCATCCACAAAATCCCTCATTCCAGCGCATTCCACTCGAATCTTTGCAATCAGCCTCGCAAGCTTCATCCCCAGTTTCTTTGAAGCAACCCTCGTCTCCTGAGGGATCTCATCTGCATCATTGGCTGTGTATGGTGCCCAAAAAGTCAGAGTCTGCAGCAGCAGATCCAGCACTGTGATGTTCCTCCTCGCCTGCTCCAAGCTTGGGACGCACTCAGGGTGGTCCGCCTCCAGGAGGCGGCGCACACCTGAACACTCCAAGGCATGGTTCCTGTCCAGCTCAGCATCACACTTCTTGCACTTCTGGTGATAGGCAACACGGCCACCCATCCAAGCCACAAGGCATCTCAACCACCTCCTGTTAAACATTGCACCAGAACGAACCACCTGGCAGGGCCCCCGGTGAGGGGGGACCACCAGAGGTGCCGCCACTCCAGTCAAGTTGGCCTTTTCCTTATACTTCTCAAGTGACACAGTGTGCATCTTCTGCATAGCGACAGCATCAATGTTCTTGGGCTCAGATCTGGTAACTTCAAGGTCATATGGATAAGTCCTGTGTCTGACAACCGGGATCTGTGCCAAGGCCTTCCGTGGCACCGATCCAAAATATAGATCCACATCCGGTGTGAACAGAGTGAGCCTGGTGAGGGATCCTGCAGGAGCCCGCCGCCCCCACTCCGCCATGTGCCTGTACATGTGTGCAGTGGTGTTTCTCTGGTCCTGAGTGTGGTGCAGTCTGTAGAAATATCTTGCGTTCAACATCTTGTTGCGTGCAACCATTGGCACCACTCCAAAAATCAGATGCATTGCCACAGTGCTGGATGTTTTCCCAAACGACAGAGCCTGACGCAAACACATGTCCTGGACCTTCTGGGCCGGGGCCAAGAAGGCCTCTGAATTTGGCCTCAATGCAAACCCATACTCCAGCATGGGTCGCAGGAAACACATATATACCCTGTACGCATTCACAGGCCGGAATCCCCAGCCATTGAACCCTCGAGATTTCAGAAACTGAAGCATCTTCTCAGTCTTCTTCACCCTCATCTGCAGAGACGTCTCAAAGTCGATGCCGTTGCAATCACGCACAAGTCCCAACTGCAGTGTGGTCTTCTCCTGGGGGAGTACCACCCCATTCATCTGCAATCTCAGGTTCCTTGTCTTGGAAACAACAACACATTTCTGTGCTGCAAAAGTCATGCCCCGCCTCTGGGACCAGTTGTGGACTTCATCAAGCATATTCTGAAGGACAACCTTGTTCCTTGCAAACACTGCAGAGTCATCAGCAAACAGCAGAGAGTTGATCTTCAATCCACCACATTGCACCTGGCTGTGGGGCACCCTGGAGAGTGCCTCAGGCAGCGAGTTGATGGCAACATTGAACAGCATTGGGGACAGCACAGTTCCCTGTAGAAATCCCCGCGTCACTGGAATCTGATCAGACTTCTGGCCCATGACCAGAAGCTGGCACGCATTAAAGTCAAACAAGGATCTGAGGATCGGCAGCAACTGGTTCCTGGTAAACTCAGGACTCTTGTCATTCTTGGCATTCCAGATGGACTCCCACACATAGTTCCTGTTTGTGCAATCATATGCAGCCTTGATGTCCAAGTACACCACAGTCAGATCAGGGTACTGTTGCTGAAGCTCATGCAGAGTGAATGCCTGGTCCATGGTGGACCTGTGGCGCCTGAAACCACCCTGTGAGGGGTGGATCATTCCTTCAACCACTCTTTCCACCTGCGGGGCCAACACCCGCTCATACACCAGCCTCAGCCTTGAGCACAGAGAGATTGGCCTGTAGTTTGCCACATCCGTGTTCACCCCCTTGTTCTTGTACACCAGGGCAACATTCGCGATCCCCCAGAGTGTGGGAACCACCTGGAGGGCTGCAAGGAGCTGGAAGAATCTCTGCAACACAGGAGCCACCACATGTGGGGCAATGCACACCAGTTCGCCAAACAGGGCGTCCTCCCCTGGGGCTTTGCCCCGGGGTGCAATCTTGCAAGCCTCTTCCACAGCATTCTTCTTGATCCAGGCAACTTCAGAAAGCTTCAGAGGCACCATGAGTCGTTCAGCACTGCAGGCAGCTAACACATTCTGGTTGACGGCATCAGTACCAGTTGGCTCATGGCCAATGGTTCCCCTAAAGTGATCAGCATAGTCTGGAAGTTTCTGAGGGTCAAGGGCACAGTGAGTGCGCTCCACTCTGGATTTCTGACACTTGATTCTCTTGGCTTCAGCAGCAAAGTCCTTGACAGCTAAGTCCTGCACAGCAGAGTACACCCTCTTCCTGTAGCGTTTGATGGCCACCTTTGTCAGCCAGTTCCACTGCCTGAACTTTGCCCAGGCGTCCTTCTGCCCGACAGGATCATCATCAGGGTGGGCTTCAGCCTCCATGCGCGACAAGTCACGCCGGCGCTTCAGCTCCTCCAAATGCTTCTCCTCGACATCAGGGCCGCCTGCACCGCCCCTAAACTTGGTCTTCCCAGCCACTTGGACTCCAGTGTCCACAAGCCACTTCACCACCAACTGAGATACAGAATCTGCACAGGCACGTCTGCGCTCAAAGGACCACTCCTCCTGAGCTACAGCAGCGGCATTCACAGTCTTCCATGCTGAGTGAATCTCTTGTCTCAAGGGCTTCCTGTTCTCTGCAAGTTTCTTCTCATACTGGACCTGTCTCAGCATCAGCCTGCGCACATTCAGCCTCTCAAAGGGTGGCTTCATGGTCAAGTGTGTTCGAAGCTCAAAGGTGAGCATCCTGTGGCCAAGTCCTAACCATTGCAGTGTTCCTCTCCGCCCCTGTCACCTCTTCCTTCTCCACAACTGCGACTGCCCGCGGCGACAGCGCCCAAAACTGCGCTTCCTGCGCTCTGCTCTCATCGACTGACAGTCAGGTCGACAACAATTTTGGGGGCTGGCGTAAGAGTGACAACATTTTAGTTGCAATTCGCTGATATGCTTGCTTTGAGAGGGCAAGTGCGATACTTAGGAGGTCTGGCATGATCGCCACACGGTCGCGGATTTGCTTTAGACCACTGAAGCGGGAAAAAATCATGAAGATTGCGGGCGGCGTCTGAGCAAATTGCGAAACAAAGAGGAAACACTTCAAAAAAAATTCTTACAAGTTCATGGGGTGGGCAACCAAGCACTCTTCAGATTATAGCTGTCCGCGTGCGCCATGAGAGGCTGCTTTTGGTTGCATGGATTAGGTGGTGTGGGTCCTCTAGATCCTGTCACCAATTACGATACGGAGGCGACTCAAGAGCTAGCATGCTGAGCTACGAGGGCGATGGCAAGGAGCGCAGTCATGGCCGGAGGTAGTGGAGGTGGGGTTGCAATGGTGCAAGGGTGTTCAATAACCCGATCGACGTTGTCGTGTTCGTTGCAATTGGGCGGGAATGATGGAGCGGCCAAACGCATGCCGGATGTCTGGCCAGCGGGTGCACAGGGCAATCGTGGTCTCGATGCGGCTGGTGTGGGCGCGGGGTTGGTCGATCACAGCACTGAAGGGGGGATGATTGCAAAGACGACGACGACCAAGTACACAGCAACGACGCCGAACCTCGCAACGAACGCCACAGCAACGAATCACGAACGGAGCTCCAGGCCGGAGCCGCCTATGGCAGCTGCCAGTTCGTGCATTGATCCGATTCCAATCACATGCTTGTTGAATGGTTGCGTCGAGACAAACTTCCTGAGCGATCTGCGGCCCTTGCCGTTTAACAGGATAATTGCATTTGCGGAATACAAACTCTCACACAGCCTTCCTGCAAGCGCACATCAGCCATCCACTGCGCCCTCAACGGAGGACACTCTCCGGCCTCGCCACCGCCGCCACTGCAACCGCGAGCCCGGACACCGTGCAGGTTGGAGCAAATGATGGAACACTCCCCACAAAAAAAAAAAAAGCAGAACGGCACAAACACACACCAGCGCTTAAGCGCGAGGACTGGATCCCGGCTACTCGCTCATACACCGATCCCCCGGCCGTGACGGCGGCATAGGATCGACGGGAGCGGTGGACGTGAGGCGTGGCGATGGCGGCGGCCAGGGCGGCGGATGCGATCTGATTGGTGGGGGGAAAGACGAACGAGCGCTCGTCGGCGTCGCCCCCCCTCCGCAGCGCGCGAATTGGAAACGCGAGCGGCGAAACCCTCTGGTTACAGGGGCGGGTTTGCCTTCCCGACACGCCCTCGTTGCCTCATCACCCGATTGCGCTCCCCTTTTTCGTGGACGACGCCGCCGAGCCGAAACCTTTCACCCACCGCGGCGACGTCGGCTGGCTTTTTGACGAGGGTGGCTGTCGCGACCGCGGGCGGCAAAGACGGGGAAGCCTGGACAGCGATCGCCCGCGCGGCGGGTGAGCCGACGTCAGGATGGCGCGCTCCGGTCAGAAGCCGGGGGACACGGCCGCCCGCGGGCATGGCGCGACATCTTGACCCCGTTAAGACGCCTATCTAATTGCGCATGCGCTTGCTTCGATGTGTTTTTCTCTTTTGTGGTTGGGAACGTTTCTTTCTTTTCATTCATTTATCTGGCAAGGCTATTGGTTTGTAACTGTTCGGAAGGAACGATGGAATGGACAAAGGACGGCGTCGGGGAGGGGTGACGGGTTTTTTACATGACGAGTCGGGGATGAAAGCAACACGATGTGGGGGAGTTGAGGTACGTATACACAAAAAGATGAAAAATTCGCGATGGGGAAGCCAGTCTGATCAAACGGCCTGGTGGTAGTCGCGGGTGTGAGCGATTCCCGCAAAGAAACCAAAAACGAAGAAGAAAAAAAAAAACTCACTGAAAACGTTTTGATCGAGTTGATGCTCCAGTAGGCCTCCTTGAAGTTTTGCGGGTAGTTGATGACGAGGTACTGGCACGCCGCGTCGCCGCTGCCGCCGGTGCAGCCGGGGCCTGTTTGTGCGCGAGTTAGATGAAGCGACAGAGGAAGTAAAAAAAAAAAAATAATAATAATAATAAAAAATCAACGGCGAAAAGAAGGCGCGCGCACCGTAAACCTTTCCGGCCCAGTCGCCGCAAAACGTCAAATCCAGCACGATCTGCAGGTTCGCAAAGTGGCTCGGCGCGCACTGGCTGCCGAGCGGAAAGTGCGCCATGGGCGTTCCCCAGTTGCCGGGGTTGGGGTTGTTGGAGGTGAGGTCCGAGGGTACCGATCCGCGCGGGAAGAACCAGACCTTGATGGCGCCGGGGCTGCCGTTGTACCACTCCATGGCGTAGACGCCGCCGCCGGCGGAGTTGAACCCGCTGCCGTACGAGTTGCCAGAGTTTCCTTGGACGCCGCAGCCCGAGTTGTCGGTGCCGGGGGACACGCAGCTGGTGGTGAGGGTCGAGCCGGACTGGTGCTGCGCGGAGGTGTCGATGGAGCAGCCGGCGGAGGTGTGGAGTGTGACCTGGTTGTTCGAGTTGACGTTGACGCCCTCGACGATATCGATTTCGCCGCTGTTTGGCCAGTTGGGGCCGAGCATCCACACGGCGGGCCAGGTGCCGCAGCCTGCGGGCATGTGGTTGAGGTCGAAGGCGAAGAGGCCGGTGTTGTAGGACTTTTTGGAGGTGATGCGCACGCTGGAGCGGCCGGCGGACTGGACGTGGGTGGTGTCTGCGGCGATGATGGTCGGGTTGCCGGCGGTGATGATGCCGGCGGACTGGGCGGCGGACTGGCTGAGGTACTGGACGGTGCCGTGGGTGGGGTCTGCGCCGGTGAAGAAGTCAAAGTTGTTGAAGAAGGTCGAGCCGGAGAACGTGTCGACCAGCTTGTAGGCGGCGAGGACGGGGGCGGGGGCGGAGGCCCAGCACAGGAGCGCGAGGAAGAGGGCGGAGGAACGGGCGGCGGCGACGGTGGCGGCGGCGGCACCCATGATGATGGATGGATATGAGGTATTCGGCGACGATCTGCTGAGGATGAGGGTTGTTGGGAGGTGAGGAATCCGGGGCAGGCGCGTTCTTAAATACAGCGTGAACAGAAAGAAAGGACCGCTTGCTTGGGTCCGCCGCTCACGCTCACGTGGCGCTTGCCCGTGTGTAGTCACAAGGAAAGGGACAAGAAGAAGAAGAAGAAGAAAAAATAAAAAGAGAAAAACGAAGCCCCAGACACGTCGATCGGGCTCGTGATGTGTGTGGTGGTGGTGTTGAGAAAGCCCAACCACGGTTGGCCGCAATGCACACCCAAAAAAGGAAAGGAAAGCGAGAACCGCGTCAACTCCGGCGTGTCCGTGAGCCGTCGGCCCGCGGGCGAAACGCCGAGACAAACCAAAAAATGAAAAAAGAAAATATATTGGCAAGGTTTATTTTTTTGTCGCTCACTCACAAAGCCTCCCAGCGCCTCTCTGTAGCCGCCCGCACTCTCCACCACCGCCGCCGTTGCGCCGCAAGCCGCGACGCCGGGCCCCCCTGCGCGCACAACCGGCCGCCGGTCGCAGTGCGTGGACTGCTGAAACCTCGGTCAAGGCCGCCGGTCGATCTGCATCCACCGGCGGCGGCGCATCGCGTGGCGCGGGCGGCGAAGAGGACAGGCCGCGGCGGCGGATCCGCGGGCCAAACACGTTTGTGGCGCCTCCTTCGCCGCTGCCGCCGTTGACGACAACTACGACCACGACAAAGGCTACTGCGGAGGATGCGGGAGGGCGGGGAAGTCGCCCGCGGCGAAGTCATTATGACCGCGTGACTCAACGGCCTGCAAATCATGCAAACCAAAAACAGAGTGGACCCATTGTTCTCTGTCCACCTCGGTGGCAATGCGCTTTCGAGGACTGCACCGCGAGTGGCAAAAGAAAAGGCCGCCGATAAAGGAATTCGCTGAGCCGGCGTGGGAAAGCAGCATGCCACGCGATGGCAACGCGCCGAGCCAGGCTCTCAATGAGGAGATGCGACCAAAGCGAGAGCCGATGAGCGAGTGCGAATGTTGAAGCAGTTTCTGCTTATCTTACCAATTGGGTGTGTGTGCATTAGATATATACTATCTTGGCAGAATGAGATTCTCCGACTTGTCTCTTTCCGCGATAAGAGGAAAGGCTGAATAAAGCCCCGATTCCGAAAGAAATGGCAGCGCGGCAGAGCGCCAAACAAGCCTATTCAAATACTTGGACAGTGAGAGAGACAGAGAGAGCGTGTGTGTGTGTGTGTAACTGCGCGTTAGAACGGAAGTTGTTGAACTCCAAAGTCCGTGATTGTTTGTAAGACAAAGGCGGATGAATTTGTCCGCGCCAGCCGAAGGACGGACGGACAGACACTCGCACGCCGCACCCACACAAACACTCACTCCGTTCTCCACCGCAACGAGAGTCAGCCCAATGATAAATATATTCCAGCCCCACAACCCTTACCGAAAAAAAAAACAAAAAAAAACTAGATCCTTAACAATGCCCCGCTCACCACCACCACGAGCACCGAGACCCACCGCCCAACCCCTTCAACCACAAGTCGGCGAAAGTCCCGCCACCGCCACTCACTTCGCCCCAGGCCCCAGGCCCACGCCGTCCCCGCCGCAGCAAGTCTACAACGTCGTCTTCCACGTTGGGCAACCCTACCCGCACCCTCCCTCGCATCACTCGCCCGTCGGCACCATTTACGCCGCCCCGTTCGCCGGCCCCTTCGCCGTGCTGTCCAAACCCATCCCCACCCACTTTCCGGAATCGCCGCCCGCACTCAGCACCACGCCGCCTCCGACGCCCGTCACCGCCGCCGCCCCCGCCGCCACGCCCCGCAGCGCCGCCGTTGCGCCGCCGCCCCGCCGAAAGCCGCGACGCAGGGCCCCCTGCGCGCACAACCGCCGGCGGTCGCAGTGCGTGGACTGCTACAACCTCGGTCAAGGCGGTGGGTCGATCTGCATCCATCGGCGTCGGCGGGTTGCGTGCGAACCGTGCCGCGCGAGCGGCGAAGACGACGGGCCGCGGCGGCGCATCCGCGGGCCCAACACGTTCGTGGCGCCCCCTCCGCCGCCTCCGCCGCAGGCGGCGGAGCAAGCGAGGAGGGCGAGGAAGTCGCCCGAGGCGCAGCCATATGACCGTGTGGCTCATCGGCCTGCAAACCCGTTTGGAATCGAGGCGCTGTGCGACTTGAAGACACATGTGGGGTGCTGACGGGGGGACGGCTGGATGAGTCAAGTCGAGGTTTTTCATTTTGCTTCTTTTTGTTCGCTATTGCAATAAAATTGAAGTCTGTCCATTTCCCAACCGACGAGCTTTGCAATACAAACACGCGAGAAAGGGTGTGCAAGGGAGAAGAAATGCGAAGTAAAGTAAACTCGCGGGAGGACAAGATTCGAATAGGGAGGGAGGGCTTAGCCAGCAAGTATCCCAGCGTAGGGACTGAAACGATAGGCAAACAGCCCTTGTGTTTGGCACGCTTGTTTCCCAACGACAGAGCTTTCCATGGTTGGAGCATTCGACAAACACACACGCACAGACACACACGCACAGACACACACACACACACACACACTCACTCACACTCACGCACACACACACACACGCACACTTGCCCAAGCCGGGGAAAATCCTTCCGAACCGGCCGCGGTTGCAGGGCATGCACAGAGAGAGGCTTCAAACGAATCAATGCGCATTTACCCGCAGCGAACCCCAAACAAAGACAAAGCAAACAAGCAAGCAAAAACATGGTGCGCGTGACCGATTCTGACTGGACACAAAAACCGCGCCTTTGTAGCCAAAGAAGCACACGCACGCAAAACAGGCCGCAGAAATCTTTCCCGAAAGGGGCAAGTCGGGGGCGGCGCGGGTATGAGCGCTGGACGAGGCTGAGACGAACTCGCTCCATGATTTTGTTTTCCACTCCAATAATGGACAAGACCAAGCTTCCGGGACACGTCGCCGACTCCGAGTTGCATGCATGAGAGAGTCGTTGGGAGGGTAGAGCAGGCAGTTGGAGAGAACGATGAGTATACTTGTGACGCAAATTTTGGTTGCTCCAGGACAGGCCCTGCGGGGGACTGGGCGTTGGAGAGTGGGATTAAGGTCAGTATACTCAGCCAAGAGAATGGCGCAATTATCGAGGGGCCCCTGACAGAAAAACAGTAATTCTTCGACACTGCTTTCTGCACTATGCCCGCAACCCCGTGGACCGAACGCCGATCGCAACGCCCAGCCACTCCCCAAGCTCCAGAGACGAGATCGCCAACCCGGTGCGCTTAAGGCTCGACGGGGATCAGCGACGTCTGCTGTTCGAGTGGAAGGGAAAGGCCATCACCGGCGGCCGACGGTGGGAGAGAGAGAAAAGACGTGGTCGGAGAGTGGGGTTGGAGGAGCCGAGCTCGCGAGTGGTAATCGGCCGGTTTCGCCGGGATCGGGAGGAAGGTCAGAGGACGAAATGGGATGCCGTGGCGAGAAGCAGCCACAGAACTGTGGTAATGGACGCACAATTTACGCACTTGAAGCGAACCGTCGCCATCGCCAGCGCTCGTCCGTCGATCTCCTCGAAGACTGTACTTGATGGTCCTCAAAGCTGAACGTAGAAGTGGTTCGGCCTCTTCTTGCTCAAGTGAAACGTTTGTCGAAGTGGAAGGAAGTGGAGGTGCGGCGCTGTTTCGGGCCGCAGAAGCGGTACTGAACGGGCGGAGCGGCGAGCCCTGACTTTGCTTATCTCTTTCTAAATGCGATTGAAGATCCCCTCTTGTCCGTCCTTCATCCTCCCTCTGTTTCAGCTTCGCTTGCATCTCATGACATTGCCTTCAGTATGAGAAAAAAAATAAGCGGCCCGTGTGCGATAAAACAGCCGCCGATACCTCCTTTCTTTAGCGTTCAAGTCACGCGGCGGTTCCAGTCCAAAGCCACGCTCAATGAAAGACGGGCGCCGGGTCGGCTAATCAGATTTTCCTGCAG
The DNA here is from genome assembly GCA_025765615.1 of Zopfochytrium polystomum. Lineage (NCBI taxonomy): Eukaryota > Fungi > Chytridiomycota > Chytridiomycetes > Chytridiales > Chytridiaceae > Zopfochytrium > Zopfochytrium polystomum. The sequence continues at coordinate 63,232 of JAIVFJ010000248.1, read as the reverse complement.
CCGGTGCACGTGCGAATCGGCCAACGAGCTGGAAAAACCTCCGAGTACCCAAGTCTCCCGCAGGCGAGCAGAAGCCTTCGCTGGATCGGCCGTGGGGACCTGTCTTTTGCACTTTCGGATTGCCCCTTCAGGCAGCTCGTGCGCGGGCAGCGTCTCACCCCAAGTCGATCCGGGAAAGGAAAACCTCCGGGGAGGGGACGCTCCTCGCTGTCTTCTATTCGGCTCGGTCAATTCATGAGCCTGCAACTCCGCCATGCAAAAATTTTCTTTTTTTTTTCACCGCGGAGTTTATCGCGAACTGTCTTCTTACTGCTCATTTTTCCTTTCTCTGGCAGGAGTCAACAGCAAATGCAGGGGAAGGCCACGTTTTCCACACCGAGACAGCCCACGCTTCAATTATTGCCCCTCCACAACTCTCAACTTTCATTATTATCCTGGGACAGTAGAGAGACAGCGAGAGAGGAACTCGTGAGAGTGAAGAGAACAAATAAAAAAGAAAAACGAAAAGGGATCAGAGCAGAGCGGGCTCCGGACTTGAATGGTCACCAGACCCACCTCACGCCCTCAACCGAAAATGCACCTCCCCAATCCCTTCCCCGCCCTCGCAGCGGCATCACTCCTCCTAGCGGCACTCCCCAATGCCGCCCTCGCCGCGGTCTGCGGCGAGCCGCGCGACGGGCTTATCTGCATGTCCTCGGCCTGCGGCACGGGCAACGGCGTCCACCTAAAAACGACTCCGCTGATCACCGGCATCGCCCTCTCAAACTTCAACCTCAACTTCCCGGCGGGGCAGCCGTACGCGCTCGCCTCGTCGACGGGCGTGCGCGTCTCGGTCGGCCTCCCGGAGTCCCTCAGCAGCCTGTACCTGCGGTTCACGCACGTGTCGTCGACCATTAAGGTCGGGCAGCCGGGCCGCGCGCCGATCGGGGCCATCAGCGTCAGCAACGTAGCGGCCTCGGGGGACTCGGCGACGGGTGCGGTCGTCATTGACTTGGCGGACGCCGTGTTTGCGCCGGTGGCGGCGGACGCGGAGACCCTGCTGGCGTTTGAGCAACTTCTGCAGGGGATCACGCTGCTCGGCGGGCCGGTGCCGCTGGGCATGTCGGGCGTGGCGACGAACGGCGCGGACGTGTCGGACGTGATGCTGCCGGGGTTGGATTCTACGGATGTGTGCTTGGAAAACGTGCAGTTTGCAGTGAATTCGTCGTTGATTGGTGAGTTTCGAGCGTGTATGGGAGCTTGAGTGTGCGTGTGCGTGAATGCGTGAGTGTGTCGTTTGCTCCCGTTCTTCCGATTTACTAAGTGCTCGTCACTTTAACTATGCACAATAGGATTGGGGGGCCTCAAGCAGACGACGGTGACGTCGATTCCCAAACTACAAGGCGGCAACCCAAATACTGGCTTACAGCTCAGTGTCGACGTCCAAATCGTCAACCCGTCCACTATTACCCTTCAGCTTAACACCGACGTCACGCTCAGCCTCAAATACAATGGCTCGACGATCGGCACAGTCGTCCTCCCGTCCTTCTCCCTCGGCACCGGCACCAACAAGTACGCCGCCACCGGCTACATCCACCCAGACCCCGCCGACGCCGCGGCCGTCACCGCCGCCACCACGCTCATCTCGCGTTTCGTCGCAGGCAACTCAACCGACGTCGTCGTCGGATCGGGCAAAGCTGGAAACCTCCCCGCGCTGGACCTCGCGCTGGGCAGCCTGCAGATCGCGCAGACGCTGCCCGGGTCCGAAGGGACCAAGCTGCTGTCCAACACGACAGCGTACGTGAGCAGCATCAAGCTGACCAAGGCGCCCGCGCCGGGGACGGGCAACATCTACAACGTCAAGACGACGATGACGGCGGCGAACCCGTTCGATGTCGGGGTGGCGATCACGGGGATCTCGGCGACGGTGTTCTTCCAGGGGGTCCAGTGCATCACGATCAACGCAGCGTTCAATGCCACGGATTTTGCGATCCCGGCGAGGGGGACGCGGTTTTCGCCGTATATCCCCTCGGTGATTCCCATCAATGGGGCGCCGGCCGCGTGCACTACGACGCTGGTGTTGGCCGTGTATTCGGGCAAGCAGGTGCAGGTGGACGTGTTTTCGCAGCTCACCATCGCCGTGGGAGGGTACGTCTCGTCGTTCAAGTACAATCAGGCCAACGTGACGATCACGCCGGACTTGAAGACGAAGGTTTCGCCGACCTAAGCGCTTCCTTTTTCTTGTTTGTCCCGTTTTTGTAGTGAGATATAGATTGAGTAGTGTCGTTTGCTTTTGCTTCTGTTCTTGCCAATAGATTTCATTCTGTGGAACACAGGCTTTGTTGCGATTTGTAACTCCATAAGAAAGTTTTGAAGTGAGCTGATGATGTCGACTTTTTTCCGACACCCACTCACACAGCCTCCAGCACAAAGCGGCCCTGCGCGGACGGCGCGCAGGCGCAAATCTCGATCGTGCGCAACAAGGCGCGCTTGGTTGTTGTAGTTTGCCCGTCGTGCAACGCCGACTTGCAGAGGCGTGCACCGACGCGAAGCACAAAAGACAGGTGTTGTCGCGCACAGCACTGACACTTCACGAACGCTCCTCACCATTTATTCCGTATCGCTCAAAGCGCGTTCACGCCTCCCGCCACCACTGCTTTAGGTCCTCATCAGTATTCAGGCACATTCTGTAAGTAGCAACCTCCGCAAACTGAATTTCCGGATGAGAAAATTTCTCTAACCATCCCTGAAACATTCCAGACGCTTCCTACCACTCCAATACCTCTTGGTATCGAGCAAACACGAAAGAGTAGGGATCCCAGTTAACCCTGAGCCCACTGCTCCTCCACCACCTCAGACTTTGAACCACGCCGTTTTCGACAGCAATGTGGACATCAGAGTACCGGAGCTCATATCCACTGTCCTTCCACCACTGCATCGCCTCGATTTCGCATCGACTCAGAATCGTACTTGAACTCGAGTCCGCTATTTTTCCACCACTCCAATACGTCAATCAGGCCGCCCTGGGACGCGAGAGCCGCTCTCTCATCATACTTGAGGGGCAGCCCACTGTCCCTCCACCACTGCAGTGCAAAACCCCCACACTGGCATTCGTCAACGCCGACTCGTCGTACAAGAGCGTCAGCCCGCTGTCCCACCACCACCGCAAGATGTCGATCCGCCCCGCGTGGCTAGCGCACCGCAGCGCGCGCTCCGAGTACCGCAGCTCCAGCCGTTGTCGCGCCACCACTGCAGCCGCGCTGGCGGATGGAGCTCGGTGGTCTGACATTTGCGGCGATCGCGGCGACTTCTCGCAGCCGACCTCACAAGCTCGCCGCCCCAACCCAAGCCAGTCAGGCCAGTAGCTCGCCCTTTCCACGGTACCTTCGCGAACGTGGATAGGTGATGTCGAGTTTTTATTGGTGGAGCAGGCTCAACGTCTAGTTTCACGGGCGATGATTAGGTCGCCCGCTGGCCGCTGGCCGCTGGCACTGCCGCCCAGCTTCTGAGGCACGAGAGCGATACTTGTCGCTGACATGTCACTTTCGTATGCTCACATTTCTGATGCATTTGCCCTTGAGGGCACGGGTAGTGCAAAGTTCGGAGAATCAATTGAGTGCTCCCTGTCTCAAGGACGTCATTAAGCAAGAAGGACTTGCCGCATTATTCCCATTCTTGCTTCTAGCGACCACCATGCCGTTTACCCGACGGACACAAGGGACGAACAGAAGACAAGAGTGTTTGAAATCCGATTTGGGGAGGAAGGAAGACAAGCAAATAGAGTCAGTCAGCAGACAGACAGACAGACAGCCAGACTGACAGCAGACGGACAGATAGGCAGACAGACAGACCAAAAAAAAAAAAGAACCATAAAAAAAAAGGCGAGGCAAGACATTCTCTCCAATGTCGACTACAACGGCGCCGACAGCGTCCGCGCCGCCGGCCGTCATCACCGCCACCACAGTGGCCGCCGCCAGCACCATCAGCACTTTCAGCGATCGCCCGGCACTGGCGCTCGCGCCTCTAACAGCCGAGAAGGCTGCGAACGCTCTGCCGTACGTCGCCGTGCTGCGTGCGGACGTGGACGCAACGGCGGCGGCAGCGGCGGCGGCTGCTGGAACAACGGGGACGGCCGACGTGCGAGGCGCGGCCGGCCCGGTTCCTCTCGGAACAGACGGACTCGGACGGCACGCGCTGCCAAACCCGTCCACTAAAAAGGCCGCAACGGCGGGTTCCGACCACTCCTTCTCCTTCCCTCCGCAGCAACCGCCGCCCCGCGAGCCACCCGGCGCTCTCACGTACCCGTCGTTCTGCACTACCCACTCGAAAGTGGACAAAGGGAATGGTAACGCTTTTCTCTCATGGTTTTGAGCTTGCATTCACTATGCCGCCATGATCTCACGCCCTTTTCAGAGGGAAATGGTCGAAGGAGGGCTATCCTTCTTGGGACGCTCGTCGCATTGGTAGTCATCGTGTGCTGCGCGATCGCGACTGGCTCAGTGCTCGGGTTGAAGTTGGGAACTCGGAGTGGCGGTGCGGACGCTGCCAGCTCCACAACCAGCGTGTCGACCTCTTTACCTCGTTTCGATTCTTCCAGTTACAGCACTGCTTTGTCAAGAACATCCACCGGCGCATCTCCTCAATCCACGTCTCTGGCCGCACAGTTCACTCCCGCAACCTCCCAACCGGGAGCCTCCTTATCAGGCATAAATCAAACAACAACATCCTCGCTGTTACTCTCCTCCGGATCTGCCCTCATCGCCGGACCCACCACAGTGGCCTACAACAACACCTCATCCAAATCGCCGTCCACCACCACACCGCCACCGCCATCAACATCGACGCACATCCTCCCGCCTCCACCGACACCTCGCCGGGCAAGCTCCGTCTCCCCCACTCCCTCCGCGAATCCGATCCCGCCGCTGTTCCAAATTCTCGTGGTCGACCTCGGCTCAGTCATCGGTTGCTTGGGGCCGCGGCCGAACTCAACGGGCCTCCATATTCGACTGTGCGAGGCACCGGCGCAGCGGGACGGGACGCAAGTGTACGCGGGCGAGCAGGGCGCGGCGTGGGTTCACGGCGCGACGGGGTTGTGTCTGGCGGTCCTCCCAAAGTCCACGGTTTGTCACCTTTCACGCCCAGTTTTTTTACTTTTCTTCTGTTTCATTAAAATACATCGCGTCCATCGGACGGGCAGGGTGGGCCAGGGCTTTTGCCGTGCACGGGGTTGCTGGAACAGACCTGGACGTTGCGCGGGTTGACGTTGTACAACGGAAACGGAACGTGTGCGACCAGCCCGGACGCGATTAGCACGATCGTTATCCCGTGCGCCAACTTTACATTAATGGCAGTCTAGTCCGCCGGTCGGGGTGGGGAAGCTAAATGTACAGGACTGCGCTTCATCATGCACGCAAGTGGGACGTCTAAGCGTGGTAGAGGCGCTGTTTGTAGCTAGTGCAAATCAGGTGGCCTCGCTCAGTGCGCTCCTGTCGTGGTCGGCGCTTCACATTTCTCTCTGCGAAGAAGTCCAACTGACGGTCTGGGAACAGATCACTCTCTACGATTCAATTTTGCCCAGCATTGACACTTCACGTACGCTCTTTACCATTTATCCAATCGCCCGAAGCACGTTCCCGCATCCCGCCATTACCGTCCTATATGACCGTGAACGTTTAAAAAAATACCGAATATGGCCGGTCAGCCAGCCACTCCTGGAACATTTCCGACGCTTATCACCAGTCCAACACTCTACGGTTTCGAGAACGCACGAAAAAGTTGGCATCCCAGTCAACGGTAAGCCCGCTGTCCCTCCACCACTGCAAAGTGCGAATCCTGCCGCTGTTTACAGCGATGCGGACGGACTGGTCCGGGCGCCTTCGTGGTCGTGCCATCCAATATTCTGACGAAGAACGGAGCGGAGATACTCCTGACGAATGCGGTGGGACTGCTTCTCGCCGAGGCCAACAAAGATCGCCATGTATAGGTCTAGCATTAAGAATGTAGGGGCGATAGCGGGAAACGAATCGCGAATTGTGACAGATAGAAACTCACAAGTGGACCCGAAAGTGATAAGCGCGAGATACAGAAACCACTTTGTCTTGTGAATGACGGTGGGCATGAGATTGTCTTGCTACAAGGCGATTGACCAGGCTTCCTGTGAGGACACTGCTGTCGATTCGGAGTAGGTCAGATTTGCGAGTTTGCTGTTACAAGTGTAACTCACGTTGTAAGCGGTGCCATCGCTCCCGCAACCATTGCCATAAGCATTCCAAAGACCATGAGAATGGCATCTGTTGGCGATGCAAAACGGTAGAGTTGCTGTGGACGGATGGTTAATTTGGTCACTCATAGTTAGTACTTCTTATCGGTGTAGCTGTCTCTCTCCGGGTTGTCGGACATGGTGAGTGGGTGAAAGTCGTGCTGTTTATTGGATGCGGGGGCAAAGACCGAAGCGGGCGGTCGGTGCGGCGGCGGCGGCGGGGGTAGGCGGGTGAGTGCAAGCGTAGTTACAATATTAGCAGCCCTACCCGGTTGGAGAGGACAGGGAGACGGGGATCGAGCAGTGTTTTTTCGTCTTTTCTTACTTCGTTTTTTTTTAACCCCAGTCCGGCTGGCGGTCTCCGACTCTATCTCCTTCCTCTCACACACTCACACAGTCTCTCTCTCTCTCTCTCTCTCTCTCTTCTCGCCTCTTTACCGTCGTCCGCTGGTCCTCCCCCGGCGGGTATTTGCTCTTTTGCCAGTGCGTTCGCGATGTGGGTATTAGCATTGGGAAATGACGGAGGTGGGAGCGGATGTTTTCTTTAGACTTTTTTTTGTCTGGGGTTGCTGGCAACGTGGTGATGAAAACCCCATCACGAGTCCCACTGCGACCCACCACCGCGACTCTCCTCCTCTCGCCCTCTGTTGGAACTGACCGCCCTCGAAAAAGAAATGAATGCCAAGCGCAGTCGGCTGGAGGGCCAGCATTCATTCTTCGCGCATTCGTTGGGGGGGCGGGCCTCGCAACTCAAGGCGGCCAAAAAGAAACCCCCCAGTCAGTCAACCCTCCTCATGCGGAACGTGTAAACTCGCTCCCACCCATTTTGCGTGCGACCCAGAATGCGCAATTGTACCGGTCTGGGGTGGGAGGGGGGCGGGAAGGAGGGAATGGAGGGGTTCCATCTGTAAGTGCCAACGCTCAAACTGCATGTGGAAGGCAAGAAGCAACAAGCACAAAAGAAAGAGGACTTTACATTTCAGCATTGAATTTGGGTTGGACGTGTACGTGGACTCCATCATGGATTCCTCCTGTTTTTGAGGAAGAGCGTGGGAGGCGATACGTGCAGCAGATGAGGGAAAACGATCCTTGAGAGTACAATTCTTCCAAGCACCGCCACACCCAACAAATCCACGAATCAAAGCAAAACCAAACGCCCTACCTCAAACACGAATCCCAGCGATCGCGCCGCCGTCTTGACTTCTTCCAGCGTGAGGTCGACCGACATTTCGTTCTTCATCCCTTCGAAATGGTACAGCAGTGGGCCTTTGTTCATACAAATGGGCAAAAGTGAAACGGTTAGGTACTTTAGAAGCAAAAAGCGAATCAAAAAGGGGGGGGGAAAAGCACTGCTTTTCTTTTCCCGTACCGAGATTGATCCACACCCCGCCGTCCGCCAGCGCGTGCGCAATCACCCGCAAGTACTCGAAAATGTTCTTGGCCGTGTCGATGAAATAGCAGGTGACAACGGCGTTCCATGCACCTATTTTGTTTGATGTCGTTGTGTTGGTGAACATCCAAAAACCGCCACCCTAAGCTCGAGCATTGACTGAACACATACAAGGACCCAGTTCGTGGGGAGAGAACACCAACCTTTCTGATCGGGATCACCGTAGACTTCGAGAAAGTCTCCGGCGACCATCGAAAAGTCGGCCGTCGGTGGGATCGCGTTCCGCACTGCCACGTCCGGCACAGTGACTGCAGCCAGCTGATCCGCCGCGCGGACATGGTTGGAGGATCCGTGGATCCAGGGGTAGAGGGTGATTTGGTTTGGCTCGGTCACTCTATTTTTTGTAGTTTGTGGCAATCAACACAGGTAGGGAGGACGAATCCGGTGAGCTTTCTACTTCGTTTGCTTTGATAACACAAGGCTGATTCTGTCGTCTCACGTGTTGAGGATGTAGTTGGAGGCGATGAGCATGAAGAAACTGAATTCGTTGCCTTGGCTCGAAAATCCTTCGTCGAGTTAGTCACGTGGTGCGAAAGTATAAGTAAGCAATCACCAACGGGACGAATCAGACCAAAGCCCCACACACACACCAGCTTTTGCAATCTCGAACGCAAGTCTCCCGAGGCCAGCACCTGGCACCAGTATCTGTACGGCTCCCCTGTGATCAGAATATTCAGAAGCCACTTCACCGAAAACGAGCAACCATACCTCTCGCGCACGCCGACGCCCGCATACACCCTCTCCACGGCCTCCAGCACCGGCGCGTAGGTCGCCGCACGCTCGACCGCGCCCTCGACCGCCCAGTCCCTCACAAACTGCCGAATCGTGCTCCGCACCTTGTCCATATCGCCCTCGGTCGGCCTCGACGCGTCCTTCTCTTCTCCCTCCCCTCCCCCGCCACCGCCGCCGCCGCCAGCGTCGTCAGCCGCCATCACCATGGCCTCGACGACGCGCGCGTTTCTGCCGATGCGGGCGGCGACGGCGTCGAAGCGGGCCTCGACGGGGTCGCGGTGGTCGTTGTCTGCGGCGGCGAGGAGGAGGGCGCGCAGCTTTGGGTCGACGGCGGCGTAGTCGCGGCGCTTTTTGGAGAGGGCAGCGTTGGCGTGCGGGGCGTAGGCGCGGAAGGCGCGCAGCACGCGGGAGAGGGCTGCGGCTTCCTCGCCGGCGGAGGAGGAATCAGGGCTGGCAGTGGTGGTGGCGCTAGAGCGGTCGGTGTTGAGGAACATGGGCGCGGGAGACTGGTTGGGTTGTAGAACGAGCGGGAGGAGTACGGCGAGGATGAGAGCGACTGCGAGGGTGGCGGCGCTGGCAAGGAAGGTAGGTGAGAGAGAAGCTGGGCAGAGGCGGGACGACGCGGCGCTACCACGTCGGGGCGTCGTCGCTTCTGCTAAAGCCGCCGTTGTGGCTGGTGTCACTGGTGAGGCAGTACCCAGAGCTCGATGAAATCGAATAGGAGGGAGGCAATGCTGGAGTGATCGCTGCACTCGGATCAGAAGACTGGGAGAGAAGCGTGAGCGGGGGCACGATCAGGAAAGCAGAAGGGTCAATACGCAAGGGGAGTTTGGTTGTTTCTGTTGGGTTATCTTTGACAAGGCCGAAGATCTCGCCACAAACCGCGCAATGAAGGACAAGTGGGCTAAGCGCCTCGAGGCGCGTCTACGGTCGGTCGGCCGGCCGGTCGAGGGACACAGGAGAAGGGGCTACGTGGGAAGGGAGCAGCGGGGCCGTGTTGAGTCCCGTCAGCAAACTCCTCCTCCTTTCCGCCATCCACCTACTCCGTGCATCTTGTGTATCGTTTGTGCAGGACTAACCTGGATCTTCTTGCACCTCACACACCCGCACACACACACAGGCCCTCCGCCCACACCGTCCAGCCACGCGCTTTCACCCTCCGCCGGGGAGCCGCCGCCGCCGCCCCCGCCGCAGAAGGCGCCGACGGCGCCGGCAGAGGCCGCCTGCCTCCGACGACTTCCACTCCACGACGCCGTACACCCGCCTTGGGGCGCTCCCCCGCAGCTTCGACGCGATCCGCCTCGCGCGCCCGGGCGCCCGCTCCAAAGGACCACCGGCCGCCGCTGCTCTCCACGCCGTCGCGCTCCCCCGCGCCGGCCGCTGCCTCCGCCCCAGCCAGCGCCCGCCGAACCCGAGGATCAGCCGACGCGACGACCGCCGCCGCCACCGCCGGAGGCGACGACGACGACGACGTCGCCGCGACGCCGGCGCGATCGAGCGGCAGGACCACGCGCGCGAGGGCGGCTGCGGGTGCATCCGTTTTCCTTTTTTTTTTTTTTTTTTTTTTTTTTTGCTAGACGTTTTTGTTCGGGTGGGTACTGACCTGTTTCTCCGTTCCGTGGCCCAAAACAATCCAGCGCCTCCCACCAACTCCAAGGCCGTCGCCACGCCGCGCAGGACCCGGAGCAAGTCGGCCGCCGCCACGGCCTCCCAGGCACCGGTCTCTCCTGCATCCGACGCCGCCCTCAGTCCGCCGCCTCCACCTCCACCACCGCCGCTGCCCGTGCTGCGCCGGTCAAAGCGCGGGAAGCGAAAGGTGCTGCAGTCTCTCGACGACGACGAGGATCACGACGGCGGAGCAAAGGCAGGTCAACCGGCGACAGCGGGGACGGCAGCCGGAAAGGCGGAGGAGAAGGCACAGGAGGAGGAGGAAGAGGTTGATTTTCGGTACGTGCCGCGGCGCGGGAAGCGTGGTGCGCGAACTGGGACCGCGGCGGCACGCGGGAGGCGACGGGGTGCGGTGGGGAAGGAGGAAGATGGTGCGGCGGCGGCGGCGAAGGAGGCGGGTGACGGCGGCGTGGTCAGCGGCGGGATCTTTGTGGACATTGGCGGCGGCGGCGGGGGCGAGGATGGCACCCGCGGGACCGGGGACGACGACGGCGGGGGGGTCGTCGCGGAGGACGGACTGGGACGTGGTCGCGAAGGAGACGACGCGTCGTGTTTAAAATGCCGGGTTCGGGTCGGCTGCGACGGCGGCGGCGGCGAGCGCGGGGTGACGGTCGCGGAGGTCGCGGAGCTGTGCGCGGGCGTCGTCGACGCGGAATGGTGGGTGGCCGCATGGTCCTTACTTTATTATGCGTGGGACCTCTCCTAACGAAGGAATCCTCTCTTCGATCGGACATTCTCTTCCCGCCTCTCTTGTCCCTTACTTGCATTCCAGCGACGAGAACGGCGTGCACCTGCCACTCGACAGAGGCCGCCTCGTCGTCAGCCTCAAGCGGGCATTCGTGCGCATGGTGAGGATGAATGCTTGTACCCTCTTCGCGTCACACATCATTACTCCGATCACCTTTCCAAAAAAAAAAAAAAAAAAAAAAAAAAAAAAAAAAAAACCAGATCCACGGAACACTGGCAGACGATGCGAGCGGGCGGCGGCTGATGAAGCGACGGAGGACCGGCGCGTTGTAGCGGCGGCATTGGTTAACGTTTGCGTATGGAACTTCTTGCGCATCGCCAGAAGTTTCCTTGATTGTTTGGAAGCTGGGGGAAAAGTAATCTGATGTTAATCTGTTGTGGATTTCGGTGGATTTGCATGCGGGCGGGGATGCGCGGGTCCCTCTAATGGCGGAGCTGAGGAAGGAATCCAAACAGAAGACCAAATTTTTTTATATTGCGACGGCGTCTTGTCGTGGCTCGTGGTTCGTCTTCGCAGGCGGTCACCGCTGCCGCCGTGGGTGCTGCTGCTGGCGTTCGCAGGTCCGACTGCCGTCGCAGACTCCTTACCTCACTGCGCGCATCGTGTTTGCGCCCCGCCGGTAGAATGGACGGATGCCAACGATTTGTCGCTGACCCATGTTCCCCACTTCCCCTCCCCGTCTGCTCCCGACCTTCCATTTCGTCCCTTTTCAAAGACACCTTTTCTCTCAGCTCAACGCTGTCCCCGTCCCCACTAACCACAGAACGGCTTCGCAGGCCGGGTCAGTTTCGGGGGGGACTTGGGAAACTTGTCCGGGGGTAAGGACGCGTTGAGCTGAGAAGAGAAGCGCGAGTGGGCAAGCGTTGAGTGCGACACGATATGGATTTGGTTTGCATCCCCACCCCAATAGGACGTGGGGTTCGGCAGATCGATTGGCATCGGTCCATTCGGCCAGCGTGCGACCGGTTCAGCAACGTGTTGCGCGCGGCGAGGTTGCTAGTCTGGCGAGGGGGGCGAGACGGGCCTGTTGATGCGAGCCGCGGCGACGGCGGCGGAGGTAGGCTGCAGCAGTTGGTCGAGAATTTGAAAAGCCGGGATCGAAGAGAACAAAAGAGTAAATGACAATCGATTTTTGGTCGTCCGCACTCTCTCCCTCGTTTTTTACTCTTCCTGATGGTCCCCCAAAATGGCGCCCCTGGCCTTTCATGGAGCTTGCAGTGAGTTGCCAACCAGCGCCCGCATGGCGAATTCAACTGTGCAGGGTTTAACCCTGGAATCAGACGAAAAAACGAAAAAAAAGGAAGGATGGACGGATGTCACTGAGCGACGGCTCTACTATTAAAATGTTCATTTTCCGGGAATCGAGGAGGGAGGCGGGGGTGCGAGATTTCAGATAGTAATCCCTTGGACGACGGAATCTTTGTCGTCCCACAAAGAGTTAGGTTTGAGATTAGCTGGGGTGGGTGGCGTGGGGGGTGTTTGGGATTCGACACTCAGATTTTTGGAATAGAGGCACAGAAACAAAAAAGGAGGGAGAAAATGTAGGAGAAGAATGTTGGCGCGAGGCGAGACGGTCTGCCTCTGGCCTCGTTCTTTTCAGAAGAAAAAATATGGTATGGGAACAACACAGCGCGAGGCTACTCATTTCCGTTCGGTAAAACTACCCCTTGGTCATCTGCTATCAGCAGGTGATGCCGCAGACGGACTTGACCTCTCCGACGCAGACCGAGTCCCACGAAGTGGACCCGCAGTACGAGTCAGCGGCGATGATCTTTGCGGCGCACGGGTCGCACGAGGCGGTCAGCTTGGCGCCGGTGGAGCAGATGGAGTGGGCGCAAGTCGACGAGGTGGTGGTGGTCGTCGCCTTGGTGCTGGTGCTGGTGCTGGTGGTGGTCGACGTCGCCTTGGAGGTGGACGTGGACGAGGAGGTGGTGGTCGGGGTGGTGGTACCGCCGGGGTGGACGGCGAGTGCGAAACCGACGCGGCCGTTGGCCTTGTCGTAGACGCTGTAGTACTGCCTGAGGAAGATGTCGCCGAGGATGCCGACGCCGGCGGAGGAGGCGCCGCGGGTGATGCCGGAGATGCAGGTGCCGTCGCCAGCGTCGAGGACGTAGATGTTTGCGGGGATGGAGTAGACGACGCCGTTGATGGTCAGGGTGACGGGGGTGGTCGAAGTCTTTTTGCTGCAGGCGATGGTGTAGGCGCCGACGGAGGACGAGTAGGTCGCGCCGATGCCCTTGTTGATGCCGTCGGCGGCGGCGGTGTCGAGGATGACCAGGGTTGTGCCGGTGTCGGCGATGAAGCTCTTGATGGAGCCGTCGAGGGCGCCGGAGGAGGTGCCGACGCCCCACTTGCCGCCGCTCCAGGACATTTGCCAGTAGGTCTTTGCGTTGAGGGAGATGTAGTTGATGGCGCCGGTGTAGCGGGCCGGGTCGGTGCCGCCGATGGTGACCTCGCCGGTGTCCTTGTCGGCGTTGTTGGAGAGGTAGAAGGAGAAGACGTTGGTGGAGAGCTTGAGCTCGTCGATCCAGTTGGTGTTAGAGCCGCCGGCGCTGGCGATGTTGGAGATGCTGGCGTAGCCGAGGCCCATGAGGCCGTCGCCGATTCCGGAGAAGCCGGTCTCGGAGGTCGAGACGCCGAGCGAGATGGTCGCGGAGAGGCCGGCCATCTTGACGGGGCCCTTGTACACTTTGCCGCTGACGGAGCCGGAGCCGTACGTCGTGGACCACGACAGAGAGGTCGAGGACAGCGTCGTGTCGGTGGTCTTCACCGTCGACTGGCCAGAGACACCGCAGGACTGGTCCGAGGACTTGCAGCTAGGACCGCGGAACCACGTGTCGGAGGAGCCGCTAGAGTTGCGAACGGTAGTCAGGAAAGGGATGTGTGGAAAGGGTGAAGACTCACGTGTCAAGGTCCAGCAAGAACGACTGCCCGTTTCCGAGCGTGACGGGCGCGTTGTACAAAAAGTCGTCCAAGTTGGTCAGCGGGGCGGAGGACTGGCGGCGGGCGAGGGGCACCGCGGCGGCTGCTTCCGCGGCCAAGGTCGAGTTGGCACCGTGGATGCGGTGCGCCCAACGGGCCACTGCGCGGTGCGAGTTGTGCCCGAGCGGGTGGCGGGGCTTGGAGATCGAGACCTGCGATGGCGTGGGAGGTGGGTGTTAATTATGAGCCTCCTTTGGTGCGGCGCGAGGAGAATGCAGAGATGGAGTGTCCGTCTCGCCTACCTTGTGGATCATAGCCGAGTGGCTAGGCTCGAGGGGCGCGGCCGAGACGGCAGAGGCGGCCACGGCGGCGGCGGCAAGCACGACAGAGAGAAGCATTTGCTGTTATTAGTTGTGTGAAGGGGTGGCTGGTGTATGTTCCTGGTATGAGGTATTCGGAGGGTGCTGAGTGAGGTACCGCAGATATGAGGTTGGGCGATTATCGGGTGTGGGTGGTGGAGAAGCGGGGAGGGCGGGGATTTTATATCCGGCCTCCCGCCTTGCAGATGTACGGACCACCGACGATGATGCTGTTGCGGCCGTCTGTCTGTCTGCCTCTCTGCCAGTGAGTCGGTCGGTCAGTCACACACACTCTCGCTCTCTCTCCTCTGTCTGGCAGCAATTGCTTTGTTGGTTCGCGTTTTCGGGTATCTGTCGAGCCCCGGTTCCTTCCTGTTTTGGCAATTCAGCGTACACGTGCACGAACGATCCTGCCCAGATTCTTTCCGATCGAAAGTTCTTTGGCAGAATGATTAAGCTGAGGAAGAGACCCGAAATCGGAAGTTGAAGACAAACGCTTTTTGTCGGGCAGAGAATATTGCCTTTCGTGTCGCCGATGCGGGGGCTATCTGGTGGAGATATCCAACCCTCACACATTTTTTCGGGCGCATGACTTGCCTCCGCATTGCCTCCGCATTCCCCAAATAGGAAGGAAGGGTCGTCAAGACAGACGAGATCGCGCCAAGATTTCACAGTATCGTGGCCGACTTAAAGAGACCAATCAGCAGACTCAATTTCTTCTCTCTCTCTCTCTCTCTCTCTCTCCATCACTCACTCTCACCCACACATTCTCCTTCTGCTTGGCCACAGCTGTGTGGTGCTCGGCCCTGCTCTCGTTGCAAGTCTCGCACAGTGAAAGCCTCGAGGGCAAAACCTTCAAAACTCTCAAAACGTCTCCCTTACTCTCCCAGACATTGTCATTATGTGGCGCGATCTGCAACGAAATCGAGGTTCCAAATCGGTGTTTACAATATCGTGATATTTGGACCTGCATCAGTATACAACATGTTTGTCCAATAAAAACACTTTTGTGTGTCGTTATCTGGTTAGGGCGATTAGCACATAACTATTCTTCATCAGGTCGTGGAAACATGGGTGCCTCTGAAACAATGACACCCCACCGAAGCCCAACCCAAGATAAATACGTCATGGTCAAATTCCTTGCGAAGCTCAGTCCCATGCACGGGAGGCCAAATTACACGGCTGCAGCTCTCTTCCTCTTGCTTCGACTACCGGTTTTATGGTCGCGACCTTCTAGGTCTGCCCAACCTGTGCGAATCCGAGCCACGCGTTGGTGTTCTACAAGCGACATATCTAGTAAAACCATTGGACATTTCAACTTCAGGGAACCATGTCTACCACTGCAAGGAAGGACACTCAGCTGGCGAGAGTTGAGGATACGGTCAAACCGCGGCCAACCTCAAATCAGGTTTCTACTTTCCGAGGAATCGGCATCATGCAGGTCCTGTCTCCAGATTCGACATCGATTGGTTATTTACTGGATTAAATCTCGTTGAAACTCCCTCGATGGCTCGTCAGATTATATGTGTGATGTTCTCGGAAATGTCAAGTCTCTATCGTCGCCTGCCACATGTTGTTCTTTTGGCTATCTCTTGTCAAGCGAGGGAAGGCGAGCACTTTTGCGCGAGACACAAAGCATTCGGTTGTTCGAGCAAGGTAACCGGTGGAACCCAGCCGAGGCAGTGTTGGAAGCAGGTGGAAGTCCGCAAAGACAGTGTCAGGCTGAGCACACGAGCCACGGAAGCAACTGACCCGAAAAGGAAGCAGCTACAAAGACAAGGTTCCTTTTGGTGCGGAAACAAAGAGAGAGAGAGAGAGAGAGAGCGAGAGAGAAAGCGGGATTGAAAGAGACACTTGATCAAACAAAATATGCCGCAGAGAAGGAACCGCCAAGCGGCTGGCTCAGCCGTCCGCGCAACCGCTGACGGCCTCGCTCACCCCTCCCGACGCATCCCCCGGCCCCGGCGACACTGCTTCGCCCCGAGTAACCTTCTCGCCACCGTCCTCGTCTTGGCAGCTCTCGCTCTCGCGCGGTGCGCCGCGGCCGCCGTCGACGTTGCGAGCGCCAAGGAGGTGTTTGACGTCGGAGGCGAGCACGTAACGGTGAGAATGAGAGGATAAAGTTCTACTGCAACAACGAGGTTGCGGTTTTTTCCCCCGTAACTCCCCCCTTGCGTCCCTTCCTGCAAATCCACTCTAACGAATGAAAAAAAAGGTTGACCCTAGCAAGATAATCGGCGCGGGCACGTCCGGTGTCGTGTACGACGCCAAGGACAGCAAGGGGAGACCAGCCGTTTACAAAGAGCTTCGGCAGAAGCGGGTATGGAAGGACCACGAGATCGAGGCGACAAAAGCGGGTGAGGGTCGACTCCCCTTTTTATCCTCCCATTCTTCTTTATGCTTACTGGCCAGCAACTAAATCCCACAACTCGAATCATCTGCTTCCCTAGCGGGTCAGTACATTTCGCACGACTCGGTGTCGATGGTCCAAAAGAAAGTCGGCACGCACGACCTGGAGGATTACCTCGACGAGAAGAAAAGGAACCCCGGCGGGTGGAAGCCCAACAGTGCCGAGATCATCCGGCAGGTGGACAAGCAGCAGAACAAGATGAAGTTTTCTCACACGGACGCCGGTACCCAAAATATCCGCGTCGATACGACAAAAACGAATAAACAGGTTGGATCGATTTTTTTTTTTTTTTTGTTTTCGCGCACGCCCCTACGCTCGCTTGAAAGTAAAACAAACATTATACAAACCAGGGCGCACCAAAGTTCAGACTAGTCGACTGGGGTTTATGTAAGATTTTTCCTGCGCGCTTCGGCCGAACGGAGAAAATAACCATCCATTCCACCCCCCACCACACCAACAATCTCTTTGGCCAACCGCCAACGTTATTGCAGCTGAACCACACAGCACGATGACACCGAGAGAGATCGAGAGCAACCGGAACTACAGCCACAAGGACATTAAGAAGGAGTGCGCGGCGCGCGGGTTCGAGTTTCGTTCGCGGGGCGGACTGTACCGGCGCGGGCCGGGGGCTTGTTCGACGAAGCCGAAGCAGGCCGCGCGGCAGCAGGCGAAGAGCGAAAGCGGAGCGTCGAAGGTGACAGGGAAACCGGCGGCGGCTGCGAGGCAGGCGGCGGCTCCGGCGACGGGCGCAAAGGTTGTCAGCAAGGCTGCAACCGCTTCCAACACGGCGAAGTCGGTCAAGGGCGCGACGGGGGTATCGGCAGCGAAGTCTGGAGGAAAGAAGAAATGATTATTGCATGCAAATTGAAGGGGGAGCAGGAGGGGAGGTGGCGGGAAGAAAGGATGAACCAAGATACCGTATGGTTTTGTTTTTTTCTTGTGGTGTCTGTTATTGCTTTCGAAAGGTAGACCACTTTTCATTGACTTATCTCACCAGCTGACCAATCAACCAGGACCACCCCAAGTCGGCCGCCGTCATGGGCGTCCTGCTTCTAAGCACTTTGTAGTTGACATTTCGAGTGTTCAACCGGTTCTTTGCCGCCCGGGGACGAAGACGGAATGGAAACTTTCCGACCCGAGAATGATACGCACAATTGCTGCGGCCTAGTGCTCATGTTTCCAGCCCACAGCCCAGTCAGTTGGCCTGCCCACTTCCCCTGGCAAGTTCGCCGCTGAAAAGCCTGTGGACAGAAGCCCTCCAATTTTCAGTGAAACGCACAGCATTACAGTAAGAAGAAAGAAAAAAAAAATTTTTTTTTCCGATGCCGCAGAACGACCGGCTTGGTGGCGATGTCCCCGATGCCGACGACGACGGCCGCCAATCTACCCGCCTTGTGGTCGGGCATCGTCAACCAGATCGAGAGGAAGGGGTGATGGCAACTCACGACCGCATCAGTCATGCCAACGACAACGACGGCGACGGCGACGGCGAACGCGGCCGGTCACCGAGCCTCGCGCCGAGCGCGTCCTCCAGCTGGTACTCCCGCGACGCCCGTCCTTCCGCAGTCGCCTTGTACGTCACCGTCTTTGGATGGCAGCGGCGCTTCGTCTTGTCCGCCCCGACGTCCAGCCCGGCCGCGCCGTCTCGCTTCTCTGCGCACCTGTTCGTCAACAGGTTCGTTTCGATCCCCATCACGTTCTCGGAACTCGAGCCTGTGGACTGGGAAAGGGAAGCCGAGGAGGAGAGGAACAGATTGAAGAAGGGGTTCTCTGAGGAAAAGGCTGCGTGGACCATCGGTAAGCGACTCCCAGTGCTGTGAGCACCGTTGATCCCTGTTGCTGGGCTGAACTATAGCACACTTTACGATCCATCACAGCCAGCCTCTTTGGCGCAGCGATTTGCCTCACCATCCTGATTTTCTTCACGCGCTTCGTCCAAGATGGCCTGTTCCGTCCACCAATGACCTGGCACAGTTGCATCGTTGGACACAAGTGCGTCGTCCACGGACCGACAAAGTTTTGGGCCAAGTCCGTGTACGTGCACTCCACAAGCATGAGGACTCACTGGGTGGACAGCGTCCCGCCTTTGTTGGATGAAGAACGCTCCTTCTCGATCTCAGGTAGAACGGGCTCGGCCCAGCAGTCCAATTTTGAACTCTATACGGTGAAGGGCAAAACGGTATGTGTATGTGACATGGCTTGTTTTTATCCGTTGTTTGACCTTTCGCTCATTTCTAATGGCTGTCGTGCCCCTGCTTGCTGCAGATAACCGTTGATTTTGAAGTTCCCTTTGACCTACCAAGGGCTATAATTCTTTCTTACTGGGACGTTGAAGGCAACTTGCAGTTCAATTTGACTGATCTGGCCATGACAAACCAGACTTCGCTGGAATTGATGCCAAACTCAACGGACAAGGCCTTAGTGCTGATCTCAGGCTGGTCAGCACACCCATCGTCAAAGAACTTCAAACTCACCGTAAAGTAAGTAAAAGTTGATAACCTTCCAAAAAAAGCTTGATTGGTTTGCTCTGACACTGTCACGCCCTTCACCGCTCCCATTCGTCTCTTCAATATCGGTGTATTAAGAGCTGTTTTGCGAGACTACACGACGAACAAAACTCTCAGTGACTGTGCCCCAACGCGCCGAGGGCCTCCTTTCCCCGTGCCAGGTCGGACTTGCGAGCTTGCCTCCACCCACCTCCCCTCGTTCTCCCGATACATCATCATGGCCGACCCGACCGCTGCAGACGACTTACTGCAGTTTGGCCTCCAATCCCGCCTCCGCATCGCTCCGGTGGTCGTCGTCTACGTCCTTCTCAGCGTACTGCTTCTGGCGTGCAACGTCGTGACAGTTCTCGCCGTTTTTCGTGGTTGGACACTCTCTGCCTGGCTGCGCGAACGCAAGAAGCGGCGAGGGCGCGAGGTGCGCGGCGACGGTGCGGCGGCGCTCTCGACAAGGACGACTGCGACGGATGGGGCAGTTGCACTCATCCCCGAGGAGCAGCAGAGCCTGCTGGTGAGAGTAGACGAAGACTGAATGTCGTCGTCAAGATCGACTGACGAGATGACGTGGTTTTGCGACTTTACTGGCAAATTCAAATGAATAAAATCCCGCCGGAAAATATTTGAAAGGAATGGAGGTAAACCTGAACGTAACGAGAGACATAGTAAATAATGGGTGATGCACAAGATGCGAAATACAGTAGTGATTTCTTAGGAAATCAAATCTGAAGGTTTACGTTGTCCATCTAAAAATAACGACCAACGGGTGAAGGAATTTATGCACAAAAAAGTTCATTCAAGTCTTATAAGTTTGCCAATGGTTGACTGCGCCAAGCCTTTCGATTTTCTTGCAATGCAGTCGGCAAAGTCCTATAAAAAAGAGGTCGCATTACATTTCAAGCCCCTGTCGTCCAATGGCTAGGACATCACAACGAACTTTCAAAAATCTCGGTGAAGATCGGCGTTCAAATCGTCGTAGGGGCGAAAACATTCTTCTTTTTTAACTACCTCACTTGCCTCTGGTTAGATGTTACTTCAAACGAGACGGGTTGCGCTGTTCTGGTCTGCAGTGGTTGAAGGACAGTGGATGGAATTCCAATATGAATCTGATATGCAAGCAATAACTGCCATCACCATCAACGAACAGGTTGTGCGACTTTGCAGCTGGATAGACTTCGGAGACGCGTGCCCCAGTTCCTGGAGATCGGCTTTATCACCGCTGCCATAAGCCAGGTTGAGTGCCAGCAATATGGTGGTTGGACAGCGGTCTCGAGGTCCACTGGGTTTCAAAGCCTTTTTGGCTAGCCTTCCAAGTCGAGGTCTTGCAGTGGTGGGAGAGGTCTGGACTGTTTGCACAGTGGTTGGCATGCAAGTGGAAGCCGTTGCGACGTCACGTGCAATTTCACATTTTCATACAGGAACGGCGGGGTCCTGAATTGGTGGGACGAGCATAGGAGATTAGTTCTGGACTGAACATCTTGCTTTTCCGTTGAGGACTGAGCGTGGACTAACGATAAATCAATTGCAAAGAAGTTCATTATCCTTCTCACCATCATCATCAGCCCCACCGGCCCCACCTTTACAATCGACCCACACATTGAACAGAGAGATCCCATCACTTTTTCCTGGCCACACCGATTTTCGCAGCCGACGGCCCCGCGGCAACAGCGGCGGCCGGCTTCTTCGCCGGCGTGTCGGATTTGGTCTGCTTGGCGGAAGACACGGTCGCCGGCCTTGCAGCGGGCACCGGCTTTTTGGTGTCCCCGGCCGCTTTGGACGACGACGACCCGCCGGCCGGGACAGCGGTCTTCGCGCCGCGACCGTTGCGCTCCGCTCCTGGTCTCGTCCCCGCTCCAGCCGCCACCTTTCCCGTGGGCTGCTCCTTTTGCGTCCTCCCGCTCCCACCGGCGGCGGGCGGCCGGGCCGCGCAAGCTCCACCGGGCGCGCGCCGATAGACGCCGCCGCCGGGGTAGGAGTCTCTCGGGCGGAACAGGAACCCGCGCTGGTGGCACTCGTCGCGGATGCTAGAGTGGCTGGTTTTCTGGAACTGGGCGAGGGTTGTTGGGCTGGTCTCGCTCTGCTTGCTGGCTGTTTATTTGGTGAGAAGAGCATGAGTTTTGTTTTGGAGAGGTGTTTTGCCCGGTTTACGGTGCAAAACCGTCAAAACTTACCATACCCCCAGTCGACCAGCTTAAACTTTGGCGCGCCCTTTTTCCCGCCCCAAAAGTTATCAGAAGGCAGACAAGTCAAACCCCTTCACCCAGCAACCTCAAAGCAAAAGCTTACCGATTTCGTCGTCCTCGTCGTATCGACGCGGATGTTCCCGGCCGTCGCGTCCCCGTGCGCCCACTTGACCTTGTCTTGGTGCTTGTCGACCTGCCGAATGATCTCTGCGCTGTTGGGCGTCCAGCCGCCCGGGTTCTTCTTCTTCTCGTCGAGGTACTCGCTCAGCCCGTGTGTGCCGACTTTCTTTTGCGCCATGGTCTTGAAATCGTGCGAGATGTATTGGCCGGCTGTCGTTTTTTTTTTTGCAGATAGTAAAGCAGTTAGGAGAGAAAATCACCGACGGGGAGTGGGGGGGGGGAGGGGGTGTGGGGACAGGGGGCCAGATTTCACCCTAACCGGCTTTTGTCGCGGCGATCTCTTCGTCCCTCCACTTTTTCCTCGGGCGCAGCTCTTTGTACACCGCAGGGTTCCCCTTGCTGTCCGTAGCGTCGTACACGGAGGCGGACTTGCCCTCACCGATGAGTTTGCCGGTGTTCACCTAATTGTGTTTGGGGGGGCTTCATTAATCCTTTCGGCTTCCCCTCTCCCCAACTCCTCTCTCACTGTCAAGCGCTCGCCGCCGACGTCGACCTGGCCCGCGCCGACGAGGTTGACTGCGAGGCCAGCGAGGCACGCGACGGCGAGGAGCAGGAGGACTTTGGCGGCGGACGCGGCGGGGCCATGGCGGAAGCGAGAGTGCGGCATTGTTTTCCGCCAACAAATGGGTGTTTGGTGCTTTTTTTTTGTTGAGGGGCGTCATGGGGCCAACCAAGGATTGCTCATTCTATCCCTGTCTCTCTGCTCTGGCAGTGACTTTCTCTCCTTCGGAGACTTTCTCTCCTTCTGCTCTCTTACCCTCTGTCCTTCTCTCTTTCTGTCCTTCCCGTTCCGTCGGCCGGCGGTGCCTCTGAAATCCGAGCAAGTGCTCAGCCTTGTACGCGCAAAAAAAAGTGTCTGTCTCCTTTTTCAAAATGCCGCCGCCGTTGGCGCAGTGCCTGGGAATGTGTGTGTGTGTGTGTGTGTGTGTGTGTGGGTATTTCGTACTTTACCAATACGCTTCGTGTCATTCCCTAACATTCCCCGTTATGGTGAATACTGACTTTACTGACTTTAAAGAAAAAGCGGTTCCAAGCAGATTCCAATCGCCCAGGAGCGCACTGTTTTGTAGCGCGCGGAGCACTGACTTTTTTGATTCCCGCAGCTATTTACCACCTCCAACGCCTAGTAAGGGTTGTTGGCTGTCTCACTCGTGCCTTCGACTGCGTTGGGCGATCTTGTTTCGCGGACATGGTGACCGCGTCGTCTGATGGCGGGCCTCTCTGGAAGCTCTTCTGGAAGCTCTTCTTTCTGACTGCTAAGATAATGAACTCCAATGGGGGTGTTCTCGCTGCTCATCGATTGATGTATGTTAATATCGATCAACCAAATCTCTCGCTCTCTCTCTCTCTCACTCTCTCACTCTCTCACTCTCTCTCTCTGACTGTCTCTTTCTCTGTGTCTCTCTGCGTGGTGACTAAGAAGTGAGAGAGCGAGAGAGCGATACTTTTGGATCAACACGATGATCCGAGTCCGAAAGTATCCGAACCACCTTTCTGGCTCGGTCGCTGGAAACATATTCATGCCCGAAGACATGTTTTCGGCTCCGCCAACAACGTGTGCGATCCGTCTTCATTAAATAAAATAATTTTCGTTCTTCTTCTTCTTTCTTCTGGCGCTAAATCCAGCCATATACTCCCTCCCGCTGTCTCAGTCTCTCTCTCTCTCTCTCATTCGTGGGGATCAGCAGAGCAGCATCGAAAAAAAAAAAAAAATTATAAATCGGTCCTTCGGCTGAGTTCGGTGCGTGACTGTCTTCGACCCCGAAGACGAACTCGTTTTTTTTTGCCCATTTCATTTCCATGAAGTCGCAACTGACGTCCGTCTCACCCTCGAAGACTCCCCACCCACCCACCATCCACCGCTTTATTCTAATCCTCCACGACCACCACCACCAACGACGCTACTAGAAACAGCGATGGCGCTTCAACACTCCACCCACCTTCGCGACCACATCCTCCCCCAACACCTATTCCAAGCGCACTATCACCCGTTCCCTGCGGAGCAGACTGTCGACATGCCCAAGACAGATACGGCTTCAAGCCGCCGCCCGCACCAGTCGCCTCTACCACAGCAGCCGGCCCCCTCCACAATAAAGCAGCTGTCCGACCTCGCCACGTTCACCGTCATGCGAATGGTAGTCGAGAGATGGAAGAAGCTGACCGCCCAGCATTGCGCGGAGCCCGGAGACGAACTTGAAGACGACAGGGCGCAGGCGGACCGGCAGCCCGCGCAGTGCAGGCGGCGGCTGCACGACCCACTGAAGACCCCGCTGACGCCGCCGCACACGCCTCACGAGCTGGGCCGGCTCGAACCTTGCACGCCAGCGCAGACGCCGCTGCGGTACGAAGCCCGATCTAACCAGCGAGCGAACGGCGGGTACCATCCCTACGCGAGGCCGTTGCACCAGACTCGACCCAGGCCCGCCGGTCGAGGTTCGGCAACGTCTCCTTTGGCTTCGTCGCACCCCCGCACCCCGCTTCAACCCTGCGCCTTCTCCACGCCGCAGTCCCAGGAGCACAAGCAGCAGCCGGTCGACACAGCCCTCACCGCTTCCTCCTCCTCGTTCCACCACACCCGCCCCCTCTCGCAGCACGCCTCCACTGCCCCCGCACCATCCCCTACCACCAGCTCCTCCCGCGCCTCGGCCGCGTCCTCGACCACCTCCTACCCGTCCCCGTCCCCGACCGAAAAGCACTTCCTCGACGCCTACTCCCAGCGGCACGCCGCGCACCTGCACCTCCTCACCACAACCGCCCTCACCTCCCTCCCGCTCCCCTGGCACGCAACCGTCCTCGCGCTCCTCTTCGCCCGCCGCCTCCTCCAGCAACCGCTCCTCCCCGCGCCGCTCTCGACGCCGACAAAGGTGTTCCTGGCGGGGTTGCTGCTGGCCGACGCGCAGCTGTGCGATGCGACGGTGCCGATGCGGACGTGGGCGACGGTGACGGGGGCGCGAGGGGGCGGGCGGCAGGTGGCGGCGATCAAGCGGGCGGCGCTGGAGGTGCTGGGGTTCGATGTCGCGGTCGGGGCCGAGGCGTATGGGAGGTGGCTGGTTGGGTTTCGCGAGTTTTTCGCGAGGGGTGTGGGTGCGGCCGGAGGTGCGGTTGGGGAGGGAGGCGGGTGAGGGGAGTTTGCGCGCGTCGAATGAGTTGTGGTTATGTAGGGTTGAACTGGGATGGTGTGTGCGAATGTATGAGTTGCGTGTTCGTTTTTTGATGCTTTCGCCCAATATTTACTGTCGAGTGTAATCCTTGGGGCTATCGCACTAGCTTTCACTTCCCTTTCCCCTTCCCTTTCCTCGGTACCATGAACTGCCCTCCTAGACCGACCTCGGCGGCGGGACCTGACCCCCCAGCTAGAACCAGCGCCTGTTCTACTCATGACGACCTTCCTCCTCCCCCACCATCCTTGCCTTCGATGGCAAGCATTGGACCAATTGTTTGATACTTCCGTAAACATTTCCCTTTCTTTTTTTTTTTTCTTTTTTTTTAGTTTCCGTTGTTTACCCGTATCACGTGACTGTCTTCGACTGGACATGCACTGTCTGTCTTCGCTGGTTGCACTGGCACGAGGAACCGAGACACCGGGAGTGGATTCCCGTCCCGAAGCGGAACGGAGAAGCAAAAAAAAGGACGCAAAAATACACACACGGATAGGAGACCCTTGCCGCATAACAAAGAAAAGAAAAAAAAAATAGAGATAAATGGTGAGAGGCGTCTTTGTCCCTCAAGGATACGACAAAGGCTTGGTTGTTTGTTTGTTTGTTTGTTTGTTTTTTGATTTTTTTTTTTTTTTTTTGATGGGGGTTTCAATTTCTTTCAAAGTTGTTCAAGTTTGGGAGGAGGGGAGGAGGGGGATAAACTCGCTTCGGCGTCATGAACGTATGAGCCTCGTCCGAAAGTGTATCGAGAATTCAGAAAATTTTCCATTCAAATTCACACTCGCTAAAAGTTCGCCGTTGCAAGGCCACCTATGTTCACGTTTCGCTGCTGCCCTCCCTCCCCCCCACCCCCACCAAGCTACTTCGCCACGCGAGAAAAAACGGGCCAGGGGGGGCATCGAACGTATTAAAAAAAGGCAAGCAGGTCAAACTTTCAAACAGATGGGGCGGGCCGAGGCAGAACACACGAGCTCCGACCCTAACCAAACACCCCCCCCCCCCCCCCCCCCAAGCGCAAGCTAGATGGTCGCCAATCAAGAAAATCACCACCGGCCCGGCGGCGACCGTGGGCCCTCCAAGAAATCCGCCTCCCTCCCCCGGCTCCCCATCCCCTCTGCGGCCGTCCGCAGCAGCTCGTTCTCCCCCGCGGGGGCAGCTGCTGATGGCACGTCCGGGAACGAGGCGTTGCGCTGTAGTGTGGCGGCCGAATGCAGGGACGACGACGACGACGCGACGGACGTGTGTTTTGATGGTGCGGTGGTGTCGGTCCACGGCGGCGGCGGAGGCGGCGGGTAGTGCTTTGCGCCGGCGCCGGGCTTGATGGAGGAAACGGAGGAAGAGATGTGTTTTTTGCCGAGCAGGTTGGCGGGGAGGGGCGGCATGGGCGGGTGAGTGAGCGTTCCGCTTCTGTCCAGGGTAGAGGTCGCTTGGTGGGCGGCTGCATCGAGGGCGGAGGAGGAGACGGCTCCAACGTCGCGGCCCGAGTGATGGGAGGAGGAGTTTGGGTGAGGGGCGAAGAGGAGGAAGCGAGTCATGAGGATGTCGAGGAGGAGCAGGATCGAGTAGGTGCCGCGGACCATCCAGGCGAATTTGCCAATGTTGGAGAGGCGGGTGGACGGGAAGTGAGTGTCTAGGATGTTTAGGATACAGACTGGAGTTGCGCAGGGGTTAAGGGTTGTGTTAGCCTACTGGTGGTTCTTCCACCAAATTGCAGCTGTTTTGCTAAACTTACTGAGAATCGTATTTACAAAGATTACGGCGAACCTCGGAATCGAAGAGTTGAGAAGCGTGACGACGACAAAATTTCCCTCCTGCACAGACACCGTCAGCAAGTTCCCCTCGCAATTCAGTTAAAAAAGAGAAAAAGCCCAAGCGATCACCTGCTCCCCCTCCCTTTTCCTCCCCAGAAACTCGATAGCGTTCATGACCAGCAGGACCATCAGTACGAGATCAGCGACCGCCCAGACGAGGAACGCCCACGTGTGAGCGAGTCGGATGTCGTTGTTCATGAGATCGTTGTCGCGGAACCGCAGCCAGCCGATGTTGAGGCGGAAGCCGGTGAACGCGACAAAGAGGGCGAAGATAAAGGCGTTCAGGTACTTTTCTTGTCGCGGGCTCTTGAGGACGACTTTGGTCTTGATGTAGGAGTAGTAGACGGTCTTGGTGTGGGGGGGAGTGAGAACTGGGAAAGACACGAAGGGCTCTCCTTCCTCAAAGTCAGACACACCCGCACCGACACACCCACCGCACAGACACACAACACACGCACATACACACACACACACGCGCACACACACACCCGTACTTACCGACCCCTCATGCAACACCCAGTTAACCTCGTTCGCAAGCAGTACCCACCCCCACCTTCCCAGACTGCAATTCGCCCCCGCTATCCACGCGTTCTCCGCCAGGGTACCAGCCATGCCCGCGGCGGCGTGGACCAGCAGGACTCGCCACAGGCGGCGGCCGCGTGTCGGGGACGGTGACGAGGCCAGGGCGCAGTAGACGATGAGGGCGCAGCCGACGAGGATGGACCACGGCAGGCCGGCGTTGATGGGCTCGAGGTAGCAGACGAAAAAGTTTGTTTGCGGCAGCGTCGTGCTGATGATGAGGGGCGGGGCGGCGCCGGCGGCGTCGGTGCCCTGGCTGTCCGAGGCGCCGTCGCCGGCCGCGAGGAAGGAGACGGTCATTCCGTGACGAGGCGCGTTGAAGGGAATAAAAGAACTGAGCTTCTTCACCTGGGTGATGCCAGCAGGTGTTCCGCTGGGGTGTGCGATCAAGGTGTGGGGCGCGTCACGTGTGCGTGTGGGGGGAGGAGTGCGGTTGCACGAAATTTCGATTGGGTCAGTGGCGTGCCCAAAGGATGAAGGCAAGACACTGCCTGTCCTGTGCGTCCCAAGGCAAGACAGCTTCGTAAGCCACTTGACCTGATTACATAATGGGTAAATAAGTTTCAATTATGCGGGCTTGGACAATTTCATGCTCGCCACCATCACCACCAAAAGTAAATAGGAAAGACAACTGATACCCCGCATTCCATCCAAGAAACAGCATTCGTGTCCAATACTCAATCATAACCACCGCTTATCCTCGCGTGCAGTCCACCACTCCACAATGCAGACAGCTGCCAA
This sequence comes from Zopfochytrium polystomum, assembly GCA_025765615.1. Taxonomy (NCBI): domain Eukaryota; kingdom Fungi; phylum Chytridiomycota; class Chytridiomycetes; order Chytridiales; family Chytridiaceae; genus Zopfochytrium; species Zopfochytrium polystomum. Next base: position 35,552 of record JAIVFJ010000248.1, on the reverse strand, counting down.
CCAACACAAAAGATAAATAAAGACATCACAGTGTATTAGCAGGTAGTATTTTTGTAAGAGAACTAACAAAGAAGAAGGGGATTTAGTCTAGTGGTATGATTTCTGCTTTGGGTGCAGGAGGTCCCGGGTTCAATCCCCGGAATCCCCCTTTTTGCTTCTCCACTATTTCCTGTTTTCATTTGGATGTGCATTGTTCAGATGGCGAACCTACTTCAACAAGCTTCAACTTGTTAATGTTTCATGCGTAGCTGACAGATCGCGATGATGAAGCTTGGCGGCATGACTTGGTTACGATTGGGCGGAGCGGGCAGGTTGGTCGTTGGCGAGTCAGTCGATAATTTATTTATTGCGCTCGTGGACATGCTTCACCGCGAAACGAGCGAGAGCCGGCTGCCCTTCCACCGCTCAGAAGGTCCAGCCATCCGCCGTGGCAGGCAAAGCAGGTCACACGATCCAAGTACAAAAGCCCGAACCCGCTATCCAGCTGCACTGGTGGAGTTGCTCACAGTCCGCGCAGTCGATCGATTTCGCTCGATAGGCCGCCACCGCGGTAGCTGGAGACTGAGGAACCAGTCCTTGGGAAGGCGATGTTGGCAGTGCCGCCCCGCCATAAGACCACAACAAAGGAAAGCGTCGGTACAGCCACAGACCGATCCTGAGGACAGAGCCAGGCCCATGTGTACGATACTTTCATGTTAGTTTCAGTCGAAAGTGAGAGAAACGGACGCCAGAAACGCACCCCTCGGCGGTTGATGCCTACTCATACCGGGGGTGTGCATGTGTTGGTACATTGTCCACCACCGGGGACAAAATAAGCAGCGGAAGATGTTCGCCCGCAGAACGCGGTCAGTCTGTCTCGTCAAACGGCGGGCGTGCGGCCACACTCGCCGCACGCTCGCTCCTTTTTGGGGGGCACCGCGCATATATCCGGCGGATTCTTAAATTAAAAATATTGGCGGATCTGCACGCGACCCCGTGAGCGGGAGAACCGGCTGACGGTGCGCCAAAGAGACAAAGCCCCAGACGGCACGCAAGAAGGGCGAAGATGCGATCCTTGCCCCTCGCCGCCGCAGTCGCCGTCGCGGCCAACACACCGCCGGCTCCGTCGCCGACGTGCAAGGGATTCTTTGACTTGCCATGCTACGCGGCACGCCGCAGCCCCGTCTTTGGAGCCACAGGCATGGAATGCGAACTGCACATACTCGCTTTGCTGCTGGACGCTTTCTCCTTGACATTTTGCTGACCGGAAACTTCCCATCCTCGCGCTCCCTCCTGAATTTTGTACGCTTTACAACCAATCAGTCGAAATTCTCATGGGCTTATTCTTTGTCTTTACTGCTGCCAGCCTCCCTCTCCTGGTAGTGACGGTACGGACGGTACAGCGGGACCCCCGCAGCTACTTCGCTGATCTCGATCGACGACCGCTGCTCCGTCCTGCATCAATCGAAGCAACAGCTCTGTTCACCACGTTGGTGTTCCTTTGCCAGGCGCTCTCTCTCTTTTATCTTGGACGAAGCGATCTTGTCTTATTCCAGTAGGTCCGTTCATCCGCTTTGGCAACACACCTCACGCTCCTCGCGGATGAAAGAGTTTTTCGCAAGTCCGAAGTGGTATTCATCGGTTTGGGAATCTCTTTCTTCTTGCACGCATTTCTACAGCCTTTGTACACCAAAGTTCCAAGCCTAGGCTTGTTCATCAAACTCCTTCCTCTCGTTCCCATTCCGCCGGTGATCGACGCCGTCGCGGGAATCTGGTTTGCAGTTGTCGGCAGTCAGATTATACAAGAAGTAGACGACGGTCGGAGAGACAAACTTCTTCAGGATCAGCGGCCGCTTCGATGGATCGACGTTGCCGGTTCGGCATTCGGCATCAGCGTCATTATCGTCTTTCACCTCTGGGGTCGGCAGCAGTTTCTACTCGCCCGAAATGAGCTGGGACCGGCCATTCTCAGCCGGCATCGCGCGCTCGAGACGGAGAGCCAACTTTTCGCTCCTGCAAGCGACGGCGGCTTCGCGGCGCCGCACGATGGAGCCATTCGCTTGTCCCGCGTCAGCCAGTTACCGACGGTCACTTCCATCTCTCCGCCACCGCCACTCCCAACCGCCGACTCCGTAAGACCAAATTCCCCGCAGTCGCTTCTGCACCAGCCTTCAATCCATCTTGAACACCAATCGCCCATGGACACGCTAGTACGCCTCGAGTGGCAGCTGCGCGGCGGAACGGTCAAGATGATTCGGGACATCATGGGCTGGGTCACGGGCGTTGGTGTCGCGTGCCTGGCGTGCGACGTGGCGTTCACTATTCTCGTCGAAGTATCCGGAAACAGCCTTCTGTCGTACTACTCGTGGTTGGCGCAGGCTCTTGTAAAATAGTTGAGTAGGTCAAACGTTTCGGTGAAAATGAGAACCGCACCCGCCTCCTTGCAAACTGACCGACACCTTGCTTTTGCTTCAGTGTTTTGGTTTCGACATCCTTGCTTGCTTTTGCGTTCCAGATTTTCCGAATCGCCGCGGAGAAGTAAAAATGACGAGCTATGGCCGACAGCTTGGGCCAGAATGGGAGTCTCGACTCAACTCGATTTATAGAGCTTGGTCCCTGTTCTCCCTTGCCTGTACCATGCCGTGTGCCTGTTCTCCCTTGCCTGTACCATGCCGTGTGGAAAGTGAGAAGAACTTGGTAGATGTTGACGGCAGCGGGATCTCTCCCGTGCCACCATCGCGGGATCTCTCCCTTGCCACCATCGCTGTTGGAGATCTTCTGGCGCACTTTACTGCGCATTTTTTCACCTTCGTAAAAGACCCTGTTACTCACGGCGATCTCAATATATCCAAACAACAGAAACCTTTCACATGTTTGTCCATGCTCTTTCCTCTGTTCTTTCACTGTTTTCACTCATCACCGACAAAGACAACAACACTACCGAAAGGTCACCGCCCGACGCCGCCGTAACCCTTTAAAGAGAAGAAAGGTTGCGGATCCATACCGCCGGGCGAACAGACCGGACAGGGATCAACACGGAATGGGGAGCTTTTTGTGCATGCGGTGAATTGGGTCCAGATATTATTACACCGAGGACACCCGAGGGCGCCGCACGAGCGGCCGAAGTGCTGCAAGTGTAGCACATCAAAATTGTCCAAAATCGTCGGAGATCCAATTTCGCGAAGGCTGCGGCGTTTTGAGCCGGCGGCGGCAAGCGGCCAAAGGCCGCGAGTCTGTCGATGGTGATACAGATGTCGAGATTGAAGGCGGCGGCTCCGCCGCAGCAACACAGTGACTTCGAGATCGCGACCGAAGTTCGCGATCACTGCGAAAAAAAGCGAGACTGACGAGGAGATTGCGACCGAAAATCGCGGCCTAAGGCCGCGATTGCGGCAAGTGGTGATGGTGAATCTGAAGGCGGTGGCGGTGGCACTTGGGGGCAATGCACTAGCACTTGGCCGGGATGATTCACAACAAATAGCGCTGTAGAGTTCGATCAAAATGTCGTCGTTTGTTCCAGGCATCGAGCTGAATCGACGCTTCTTCAACGAGGTGGTACGACCCCTCATCGCGACGGGCTATCCGCACCTGCGCTACGGAGCCGCGCTGATCGGACCGGGCAGCGAGGTGACCGGATGCGACACAGAAATGTCCGTCGATCACGATTGGGGCCCGCGCCTGTTCCTGTTCCTGCGCGAAGAGGACGAAGGGCAAGGCGACGCCATCGCAGACTTCCTCAGCCACCGCATTCCGCCGACGTTTGCCGGCTACTCGGTCTCGTTCCCTTTGTCCTCCGCCTCGAGCATTCAGTCGCTGAGGCGACCGCTCACGGGGCCGGTGCTCCACCGCGTCCTGCCGGTCACAGTGCGCGCCTTCGTGCGCAAACTGCTGGACTACGACGTGGAACAGCCGCTGCGCGCGGCAGACTGGCTCACCTTCCCTTCGCATGCACTGGGCGAGCTAGTTGGCGGAGCCGTCTACCAGGACGACACAGGCGAGCTGACCGCGCTCCGCGAGCGCTTCGCCTGGTACCCCCACGACGTCTGGCTGTACCTCCTCGCCGCCGGGTGGCAGCGCATCGGGCAGGAGGAGCACCTCATGCCGCGTGCGGGCAGCGTCGGCGACGAGCTCGGCTCGTCAATCATCGCAGCCCGGCTCGCGCGAGACGTCGTGCGCCTCTGCTTCCTGCAGGAGCGCCGGTACGCGCCGTACGCGAAGTGGCTCGGCACGGTGTTTGGGCATCTGGACGCCTCGCAGGCGATCGGGCCGCTCCTCGGCGCCGCCGTCCGTGCGGCCGGATGGCGGGAGCGAGCGGACGCCCTCGCGCGCGCGTACGAGGCGGTGGCGCGCCGCCAGAACGCTCTGGGGCTCTGCCGCGCGCTTCCTGAGCGCTCGTCAAACTTTCACGAGAGACCGTTCCCCGTCATCCACGGCGAGGTGTTCGCGAGCGCCCTGCTCGAGGAGATCGGAGATCCGGAGGTCAATGCCATCGCGAGGCTGCCTCCCATCGGCAACGTTGATCTATGGAGTGACAACACTGATATAGAGAATATGCCGCGCCAGATTCGGCTTCAGCTCTACCCCCGTCGATAAAATGTTAAGCTCTCGTTCATCTCACAGCTTTCGTGCTCACGATTTCAGAAACGTTACTTGCACAACAGTACAACAAGTCGTTCTTGACCCGACGACTCGGTTTTGAGATTTTCCCCTGTTGATCGCTCCCCTCACCTCAATTGATGTTTTCATCCCCATCTTCCTCGCCCACTTCAGAACGCGATGCGGTATTCAGCCAAATCTTGCAACGATGAGGGTGTGGATAGTTGCGAGCGGTCTCGTTCGCTCTGTTTGCGCCATTCTCTTTGGCCCACCGGCGCACAAGAAAAAAAAAATAAATAAATAAATAAATAAATAAATAAAAGATTTTCGATTTTTCCCTCCGTCTCTGTCTGTCTGCCATTGTCGTTGCCTGTCGAACCTGCCACCGCGCGCTCAGCTCCTCGACCTCGCCGTGAAGGCGGCTTCCGCCACCAGCCCCCGTCAACGCCTCCTCACTCGCGCCCCCACCAGATTTACCGTTGATTCCGTCTGCACTCGCACTGGCGGAAAAGCCTCTCTTGGCATCTACCATCACTCCCCCATCTCCTCGGAAAGACACAGCTAGCTGAAATCTGATTTGCTCCAAAGCCGGAGCAAATATTTTAAAAGGTCAGTGAATCTTCGTTTTATTTCCCTCGCTTGAAGGCAGTCGCATCGGCGAAAGGCCAGGCCTCTTTTTCGTATCATTTCCAAACCGGAGGGAACATCCAAAGCGACAAAGGAGAGGAGCGCCCCGTCGCGGCACCCTCTATCTCGGCTAACTGGCGTCCTTCCAGCCATTGATGCGCACGGCACGTAACGCCGATGTGGCCCGAGGCTTGAGGGAGGCAAGGTTGCGGAGTTGAGCAGGCTTTGCCGCCTCTTTTTGTGGAACTGTGGTTTCTCCTTTCTTCTCGTACTTCTCTTCTCATACCATCGGTAGTAATGGGTGAGCGTGGGCGGGTACTGTGCTGGCTGAGGAAAGGGGGTTATTGGGGGGGCGCCGAGCACCGGCGGAGCGAGGGGTGGGTCGCGATCGCACCTGCTTTTCGCCCGCACCCCAACCTCCAACCTTGCCTTGCCTTCCCAAACCCTCTCTTCCAGCCGCCACTCAGCGGCACGAGTTGATTGTTTGCCCACGCAATCAATCAATTATTCGACTCACTGTCTTCGCTGATTGGCTCACTTTTTATTTTTTCACTTTTTTTTTTTTCTTCTCACGTTTCCGTTCACCACGCTGACATGTCCGCCTCTTTGTGCCAGCGGGCCAGACACCAAAACGTCCGGACGATCGAACTTCAACAACCGGAGCGAAACCCGTGAGCGACGATTCGAGCGGCCCTGTCCACGAAAACACAGTTTTTGACTCGAAAAAGATGACGCCCACGGAAGCTGCGGCTAGTGCCTCCGCTCCACGACCGCCCACTTCTGCGCTGGCGGTCGCCGACCCCGCCGCGTTCTACAGGAAGTCGTTGGCGGACCTCACCGCCGTAGCGCCGTTTACGAGAAAGAGGAGCATCGCGACCGCCGAAATCTCGGACGTGCCTTCCAGTCGCGAACTAGAGTCGCCCGTGGTTGCGCAACCGGATATTTCAGCGCCAACAGAGCCGGCAAATCACTCTTCCGCCCTCCCAGACAACGCCTCAGCCGCTGCGGGGGCCGGTTCTCCTGTCGTAGCGAAGAAAGAGCGCCGGAACCGCCGCTGCCGTCGTGACGGCTTGCAGCTCGACAATCCCTTTGCGGAGCTAGTCTCCGAGATACCTCTCACGAACGCGCGATACGCGACGAGACGGCGCACGGCCGAAGCAGCTGCCTTCTCCACGGGAGGACTGTCAACACCTCTCGACGTTTCCTCCGCCCCAGCGATCCCCGCCGCCGCGAGGAAAACTCTGCCGGGCAAGATGCAAAAAGGGAAAACGGCGGTAAAAGCTGAAAAGCACCCAGCGACGGAGAAGCCTACGAATCCGGAAAAGGCAGTGAAACGCCGTCGCACTCGTGGTCTCAGTGTCGCAAGCGCTGCTGAGTCAGGCAAGACGGCGGACATTTCGACGGCGACTGAAAGCGCAGCTACAGTGATCAAAGCTGAGCCACGCGGGGAGCCGATCGCTGAGGATAAAGAAACGGCGTTGGAAGAGCCGGACAACAGACACCTCGAAAAAGAGGCGGCGGAGGGTACTCCAGCTCCGTCTACTACCTGTGAACTGAAAGAACACTCGGCCGCTGCGATTCGTACCTCAGATTTCACAGCCCAAATTCCGACCGAGGACTCCAACAAACCCAATGAGACGCCGGAAACCGAATCGACTAATGCCGACGAAAAATCTCCAGCCCTCAAACCTTCCAATGGAGCTGGGACAGGAAGCGACAATACCGAGAAATCGCCGGCTGGGAAAGAGAACACTCCGGAGCCCACAAAGGCTGCAACCAAGATCAGCCCTCCACTGAAAGCCGCTGGCACACCACCCACCGGCGGCCCCGGCAGCTCACCTGTTGGCATTCCCTTCCTTGCGAGAGCTACTCGGAGACGGCGCGGCGCAGATCAGCAGCTGGTTGCCGACCTCGATTCCACCCCGCCTCGGGCGTCTTCCGCCGCGGCCCCACGACCGCCTCGCACCTTCCCCGGCCGCATCACGCGCAACCGCGTCCACGAAGGCGAGTCGGTCCTCGCGTTAGCCTTCGCTCGGACGGCGCAGAAGCCGTACTCGAACGCCAAAATGGCGTGCCCGATTCCGGATATCGCGACCGACGCGGCGCGGCTGCCGACCGTGGAAGACCGCTGTAAGCGCAGGTTCGAGGTGCCGGATTGGGTGTTTGCTCCGCGGGGGAGAGTCTGCGCCACGGGCAAGAAGGCGGTGATCCCGTCGAGCGGCGCGGTCGATCCAGAGTTCAGCACGCTCAGAACGAACGCTCCGTCGCTGCCGGACGTCGGCGGAAAGTACTCGGACCTGCACCCAACAGCGTGCGACGCTCCGGCAGCATGTATCCTCGAGAAGACGGAGGCGACCCCGTCCATCTCCTCGTCCCACCAAACCATCGCCAAGCGACCCATCGCCGCCGACCATCTCTTTGTCCCGCCCCAACCCGCCAAACGCCTCCGCTGGCGCTGGCTCGACCCTCACCCACCCTCCGCCCCACCGCACCCCGACCTGCACCGCTTCACGCACCCGCACGACGAGACGCACACCTTCCACAGCCGCCACCTCCCCATCGAGCGCGCGCTGCTCCCCGCGCCGGCCTGGCTCCCGCGCGAGCTGGACGCGCTCGCGGCGGGTCTGGCCGCGGTCGGCAAGAGCTTCACGCGAATCGCGCGGGAGTTTGTGGGGACGCGGGCGACGGCGGATTGCGTGGAGGCTTACTATGTGGGAAAGCACGAGATGCGGAGGGCGGCGGGGTGGGTGCGGGTACAGAGGAAGGGGCCGGTCGCGATGGCGATCAGCAAGGCGGCGGCGGCGGCGGCGGCTTGTGGGGTTGCTGACGGGAAGGATGCCGGTATGGAGACGAGGCGGACAAAGTTGCTGAAGACTGCGCAGACGGGAGACAATGAAAGTGCTGGGACCGCACACAAGGTTGGGGCGGTGGAAAAAGTCGAGAAGACGGTGCGAGTGGAGGAAGTGCGCGGGACGGTTGCGCGTCGTGGGAGGCGTGGAAGGGGTGGGAAAGGTATCGGTATGAAGTGATTTGAAGACTGGTTTTCGTGATGAAATGACGTGCGGGTTGTGTGCTTCTTTGAGCGTTGCTCAATATTAATTCATTTTTTTGTGTGTTGTTTGTTCTTGGAGGTATGTTAGGAACTTGATCAACTCCCATGTGTGCATGTCGAGGCAAATTTGATCGCCGGTTGTTTCCATTCTGTTGGACATGAGTCCCTTTGGTAACGTTCCATGGGCCGGCGATGCTGTCGCTCGTCCAGTTCATGCCTGTCGATGGCGGCAAAGGACTCTGGTGAAGCGAGGCGTCAAGAGCTTGCCTGCAAAGAACGAGGAAGGGGGATTCGTCGACGAATGCGCAATTCCGCGAAAAAAGCTGAGGGTTTTGCTGGGCCTCGAGGAATTGGCGCGTGTTTGGGCAAAATTGCCTTTTGCGTTAAAACTCTCCATAGTTCTTTTCGTGCACTCGCTTTTCAGATAGCTTCAAGACCTCTTATTGTTGGCATCAGTCTGCAGCGTCCATTCTCTTGGATTTTGGGTAAGCACCACACACAGCAGCTTCCTCGCAAAAAACCGCCAACCTCACAATCTGGCAAGGAGCCCCATAAATATATTCAAGACAACGCATTTAATCCCTGCTGAGTCAACAATGCATGGGCAAAACTCAACTAGCTGACAGCCCATAGTGGTAAGCAACAATTAACTCCCTTTCCGGCTACCCAAGCCAGAAGGGGGCTTCCGGGACTTGAACCCGGGACCTCCTCCACCCTAAGAAGGAATCATACCCCTAGACCAAAGCCCCTTGTTCAGAAGCTTCGTAAACGCATACACGAAGAGGCAAAAAATAAACAGGGAGAAAACCCAAAAATAATCATGCTTCAGCAATTTTTCCTGAAAGAAACAACACAAAGATGGGGAAAGTGAGAATCCGTCACTTCTTTCGCGTGGAGACGCGCTTGGAAGACGACGGCTTGGAGGCTACTTTTATTTCTTGCTTTCGCCAGCTCCCTTGAACTTCGGTTTCTCATCGTCGTAGCTGCCCGCGCGACCGGCGCCTCACCCCGGTACACGACCGCGGCCGTCACGGGCGCGGCGCGGGATGGCCGGCTCGCGGTGCTAAGCTGGTGGTGGCGCGACGCGGGGCTGCCGCTCAAGTGCGCGCCGCCGGCGATCGTCGAGGCCGCGGCGGGCGCCGGGCAAGTTGAAGTCCTCGCGTGGTGTCGGACCGAAGCCGGGTTCCCGGAGTCTGCGTTCCCGGCGACGACGGCGCTGTTCCTGGCGTCCCGCGCGGGGCAGGTCGCGGTGCTGCGGTGGTGGGCCGCGGAGCGGCTGCCGCTCGTGAGCCCGCCGGCGGCGATCGACGGCGCGAGCCGCGCGGGCCATGTCGGCGTGCTGGACTGGTGGGCGGCGGCGGCGGCGGCAGACGGGGTCGAGCTGGTGTACTCGACGGCGGCGATGAACTCGGCGAGCGCGGCAGGGCGGGTCGAGGTGTTACAGTGGTGGTGGGACTCGGGGCTGCCGCTCAAGTACACAGCGCGCGCGATAATTTCCGCGGTGGCGGGCGGGCACGTTGCCGTGCTAGGTTGGTGGCGGGATCGGGGCGACGCCGCCGCGGAGGTGTTTGCCGGGGCAGCGGACGCCGCCGTCGACCTCGCCACCGGGAACGGCCACGTAGCGGTGTTGCGGTGGTGGGCGGCGTCCGGGATGGAGCTGTGGTACAGCGACAACGCGATCGACCTGGCCAGCGCGCGCGGGTTTGTCGAGGCACTCCAGTGGTGGAAGGACTCCGGGTTGCCGTTAAAGTACACGAAGGAGGCTGTCGACGGCGCGCACGGACCCGAGGTGTTGCAGTGGTGGAAGGAAAGCGGGCTGCGGATGGAGTACTCGCGCGCGGCGATGGACCGTGCCAGCGAGAGTCGCGGCGACGTGCGGATTCTGCAGTGGTGGCTGGACAGCGGTTTGGAGCTCAAGTACTCGCGCGGGGCGTTCGGCCGCACCGTGTCGGCCAAAGTTTTGCAGTGGTGGAGGGACTCGGGGCTCGACCTGAAACCCACGCACGTCGACATGACGGACGCCAAGGACAATCAGTTGTTCGTCGGAATGGAGGAGCGGGAGGATGGAGAGTTCTTGAGTCAAGGTGCTATTGCGACTGTGGGTGCGGTGCATGAACCTAGCAACAACGCGGTGTGAAAATAAAACGGGCAGCTACCACCCGATTGAGGGTGCCACGGTAGCAGCTTTGGCCAACCATTTCTTCTTTGGTACAGCAACAATCCCTACTCGCCCACAACAGACTCGTTGGCAAACGCACCCGTGCTTCTTGCTTTTCCATGACCAGAAACAACAGAGAAAACAAAATATACAATCCCCCCCTAATTATTCGCCGTGCATTCCTCCTCCCACACATGCGCACTGGACTATCCTGGGCCGACCTTTGGAATGTCGTAGTGCTCAGATAGGCTGTCCAAGTACGCGTTGAATTCCTGCGGCAGGAGAGAAAAAAGAAACAGTGACATAAATATCAGTGGCCAGCAATGCATTGCTGAGAGAGGTGTGGGGGGCGATGTTAGTTAATCGCACCTGGACGCGTTCCTTGTGGGACTTTGATGCGATCTCATTTGCACGTTGTTCTTGCTGGTTCGTTCCATTGTTTTTTAATTAACGGCCGGCGTAAGGATCGGTAATCGGAATGGTGCAGCGTTGCAGGGGCTGCAACAAAAGTAATCAGACGAACCGCTTACCCGCTTTTTCCTCATCTCCTCGAACCGCTGCTCAGCGGGAGTCAGCCTCCTGCCGCCACCCGAAGACGACGACGACGATGAAGAACCCGCAGCTGCGGCGGGCGGTGAGACAATGGTGGCGGAGGCGGCGGCGTCGTCCTTCGCGGACGCAGGAAGAGACGTAGTCGACTTCTTCTTCTTCCTAGTTTTGTTTTTGTTGTTGTGGTGTGTGGTTGAGATTGAACGGTGAGACGATCTAACGGCGAGGCAGATCGGGCGGTTTTACAGAGCGGTAAGGCCAGGGACGCTGATGTGATTGATCTCTGGGAGAGCATCGGAATCTGGTGCGCGCTGACGCCTACTTTTTCACGCCGGCCTGGGCAGCGGCGCCCTTGAGCTTGAGGCCACCGCCCGCAAAGGCGCTGTACGCGTCGCTCATTTGTGTGTGTGTGTGTGTGTGTGTGTGTGTACGCCTTGAGTGGAAGCGGCGCCGAGACGGGTGGGTGGTAGTTTGTTTGATCTGGGAGCTGTTGCCTTGTCAGTCAGTCACAGCCACACCATGAGACATGTCAGGAAGAGATCAATGGCACGAGACGCACAGACAGAGAGAAGAGTGAGAGACCAATCACGACACAACGCAATTCCATCGTTCGATCAAACAATCAATCAATCTCGACCTCAAAACGACGCCGCCCGCCGCCGCCGCCACCGCCGCCCGCCATACAGCCGCCAGCCGCCCATCTCCATCCATCCATCCATCCAATCAATCGCTGGTTGCCTGACCCTTTCGCTCGCCGCCGTCCTCGCCCTTTCCACCCTCCTATGGCCCACGCGCTGCTGGAGTGCGATACATAGATTGCCGCGCACGCTCGTCGTTAACCTCAGACCTGGACACATCGATATCGGCATCGAAACTACCCCTCTGGACGACGCGCCTTCTTGCTTGCGAAACCCATCTTGACCGGACTGATGATCGGCTGGACCAACAACCCATCATCATCATCATCATCGTTGTCATCCGCTTCCCCTTCACCACTGACATCCCCGATAACACGAGTAAGGAAAGCAGAAATGGCGGACAATCGCCGCTGCTCCTGCTGCTGCTCTCTGGCTGCAACCGCCGCACGCACCAGTCGGTCTTCTTCTTGCCGTCCACAACCATCGTCACCCTCCCCCAGCTGTTCCCACCAGCGTTCCCGTCGCCCATCCACCCTCATCAAAATCGCCGCCGCTGCGGCCGTTTCCTCGCTCATATTTGCGGCAATCGCCCATCCAGCGGTGGCTCTCCCCCAGTCTGGCGCTTTTTCGGCATCGGTCGAGACCGTTGCAACCACGACATCGTCGGCTGCTCCGGTCCCGACAGCCCCATCCGACCTCGTCAACAGATCTGCAAAGCCTCTCGTCGACGTCAACGGTTGCCCGTTTTACCACGTTGATTCGTAAGATATCTCGTTTCTGTTTGCGGGGCAGAGATTGTGGTGATGAATTCGCGCCAGGCCATCAGATCGTCAGCCCGCTAACACATTCGTTCCTTACTTACGCACCACGCAGCATTGGCCTCCAAAACAATTGGCTGTCGGCAACAGGCCGCGCCAAACCCAACTTCAACAACGTCACCAAGACGACCGGTGACAGCACCGATGAAATATGGTCCGTTCGGACCAACACAACCAGCCTTTGGCAGTTCAGCTGGTCGGCCACGTCTGCCGCGGACAACCCCAACGCGACATTGGCCAGCGCTACTGGGTCGTACCAGCTGCTCTCCGTGAAACACAGTGCACTACAACTCGCATCCTCTCAAATGTTCCTTTACAACAGCCTCTCGGCGACGGTCGACGTGCTTACGTACGGCTGGCTGTCTCCCCTCGAAACGCCCGATAGATCGCACGCACCCAGGAGCGTGCCGCTTCCCTCTGGCTCTGACCAAATAGTCTCCATTACGCCACTAGACAATTACTTTGGCGTCTTCGTGGCGACGGCCAAGAAGATTTGGTGGGTTCCAGTGTCCGAGTCCTACCAGGCTGGCCCACCATCAGTAACCGTTGGCAGGAACCTGACAGCGCAGCCGTGGCCGTCAGTTTTGGTTTTTGACGCTGACAACGCGACAGCACCTGGGAGCGGATCTGGGACGAATGGGAATTCGACTGCAACGTCGTCGTCGCCGTCGACGTCGCTCACCAGCACCTCGGCAGCCTCGTCCTCGACCGAATCCACCTCCGCTTCGTTCGCCCCCCTCGTCCTCCGACACACGGGCAACTGCCTCCTCTTCCGCCTCCTCCTCAATCACCTCATCCGCGACCGCGTCGTCCCCATCCGCCACCTCCGCGGCACTCCCAGATCCAGTGGAGGTGGCGTTTCCAACGACCATCTTGAACTTGTGGCTTGCAACCGACTTTTCCTTCCTCTATGTCCTGTCGTCGACGGTGACACCCAACTTTACCATGTACAACGTGCACCGGTTCCGCGCAGCGGGACCATCCACGAACTTTACACAGCCCTTGGCCAACACGGCCTCCTCCTCCTCGTCGTCGACGTCACTGCTGCCAACGACGTCGCCAGCCTCGTCCTCCAGCGTCTCCTCGTCGCCATCGCCTTCATCTCCCAGCTCGTCCTCAGCCTCCTCATTCTCAAGCCCGGACACTTCGGGGTCACCGACGTCGACGAACAGCACGGCGACCGCGACCTCGTCCATCGCGTCCTCGACCACAGCCACCACGACCGCGCCGGCACCCCCACCGACCCCGACCATCCCGATCTCTTCCCTGCCCGGCAACCCGCTGATCACTCTCAACACGACCACGTACCCGGTCCTCCCACAGGACCAGAGCGCGCGGCCGGCCGCGCTCGCCGTGAACCCGCGAACGAACCAGCTCTACCTCGCCGTGTCCGCGACGACAGCCGCCTCGGCCGTGCTTTCGGGTGTCCTCGTGTACACGCCGCCGTCGTCGTTGCTGTCGTCGTTCGCGTCGTCGAGCGGCGGCCGCGCGCAGCAGTACGCGCTCTCGCAGTGGATCCACACGTCGTTCGCGGTGCTGTCGTCGCTGGAAGTGGACAACGACGGGACGCGGGTGTACGTGGCGGGCGGGGACGGCGCGGGGACGGGGAAGGTGGAGGTTGCGGACGTGAGCGGGGAACGCGGGAGCGGCGCGGCGGGGCGCGTGGCCGGCGTTTGGCGAGCGGTCGCGGTCTCGGTGGCGGTGGCGGCCGCTGTGCCGTACTTGTTCTGACCCCGGCGCTCTCTGCGAACTTGTCCTCGCCCGAGCGTGCTTTCCCCGGTCTGTCCTTTCCAACCTCTCCCCACCGCATTGTTGAACCGAAGCTCCAGAAACCAATTGTCTTCTGCCCCCCATCGAAAGGCCTGCCGCACTCACTCCGAAAATCCATGTGTATCCTTATTACGCCCCTCTTCCCATCTCACGCCACAATTTCTCACTCTTCATCCCCACTTTTCTCCTAGACCCTTTTCTTCAATCCATTTCCTTCCACTTCTTTTTCCCTCCTTTTTTTGTTCCCCTTTACGTCGAATCGCGAGCGATTCCCACTGCTTTTTTTTACTCCTCCTATCATATATACTCCCTGCCCTTGCTTTTCTTTTTTTCTCCCTTTTCTTTTTTACTTTCCCTCCTTTCGCGAACAATAACCTGTGCTTTTCTCTCTTTGCCTTTGTCCCTTTTTCTGTGCCCCATTTTTTTTGCGTCAAGCAAACTGACGACGAAACAAAATATCGTCAGACCGGAAAAGAGGAACGGCGTCGAGGACCAGCAGAATGAACGCGACCTTCGGGGCTTCTGGGCTGCTCTGCCTCAGCGAACCCGTCGCATCGAGTCCCCGAGGGTCGATCCTGTCAGCAAGCCTTTCCCCCTTCCCCAGAGTAGGAAGGGGTCAGTCGAGGAGCGAAAGTCGAAGGGAAACTTTTGCGGACGAGGGTAGTTATGGCTTTTTGTCCGTCTCGCGATTGTTGAAGGATATCGTCGTATTTAGAACGATTGGGGAGGGGGCATGTTGCTGTTTGATTAGTTCTGACTTTGGTGAAGTAAGCTTTTTGTGACGTCATTCTTGTCTGTGTCCGTGTCCTTTTCTTGGGCTTGTTTCTTCATTTTTTTTTTTTTTTTTCGCGTGTGCGGATGGTGCTGTCCAGGCGCAACACAGGGATTGAGAGAGACAAAAAGAGGCATTCCATATATGGAAACACGGCAAAAAGACGGAGAGAGAGAGAGAGAGCGAGAGAGAGAGCGAGACAGAGAGTGAGTGAGTGAGTGAGTGAGAGACAGAGAGTGTGAGTGAAAGAAAGAAGCACACGAGCAGCAATGCTCCCCCGAAGTGGGAAAAATAGAGACAAACAAAGTTTTTCCCCGAAAATTACCAAAAAAAAAAAAAGAAAATCAAGCGACCACAAACCAAACACACACTGTCTGGCCACATGCTCTCCGCGTGGGCCGCCCACGCCCACTCCTCCTCGTCTGGCTCGGCGTCGTCCCCGTCCCTGACGGCGTCCTCATCATTGCCCATGATGATAGCGACCAGCAGCAGCGGCGGACAGCAGCCGTACTACCACCGAAACAACAACAACCACTACCACACCAACCGCATGCCGCCTTCCTCCTCCGCTCCCGATCCGCGACAGCTCTCCTCTTCATCAGCTCAGACCTCGTCGACCTCCTCGTCCGCTGGCACATCCCTCTTCGCCCTCTCCGCCGCCGCCTTCGCCGCCGCCGCCTCCGCATCCGCCGCAGACCCGCACCGCTCACCGCCGCCGCAGCAACAGCAGCAGCACCAGCCGTGGCGCGGTCGGCGGAGGCGGAGCAGCAGCAGCGGGCCGAACCCGCCCGCGCAGGCGCGGAGCTACCTGGACATGCTGCTCGCAACGCCAGCTCCGGCGGCCCCAGCCTCCGGCAACGGCGGGGGCCGCGGGTTCAGCCTGCGGCGGCTGTTTTCGGCGACGGGTGGCGGCGGCGACGGCGAGGGCAGCGAGGACGGCGATGCGATGTTGAAGGAGTTGTTGGGCGGGACGGAGGGGATGTTGATTGTAAGTTTTTCCTGGCCGAACGCTTACGTTATGCGGATTGTTTTTCCCCTTTTTGTAATTCAATGGTTCCTCTCCCCCCCTCCCAATAGGGGAAACGCGACCGCAAACCCAGCGACGCCGGCATCAGCAGTAACGGCAGCAACAGCAGCAGCACGCTGCAGCGGGCGTCGACTGCGGCGTCGCGGCGGCACTCGACGGCGCTGCGGCTGAACACGGGCGGCGGCGGATGGGCGCGGGAGCTTCCGCCGCTGTCCGTGCGGACGGCGACTGCGACGACGGGCGCGGCGGGGCAGGTGCGGCTACAGGTGCCGATGCTGCCGTTCACGCGCGAGGCGTTTGAGCGCGTGATGGTCGACCGCGTGGGCGTGCTGTATGAGCCGTTTCGGGCGTTTGTCGCGGTGAGTGAGGGAGGGGGAGAGCGTGTGTGAGATAGAGAGCGAGAGAGAGAGAGAGAGAGAGAGAGAGTGTGTGTGTGTGTGTGTGTGTGTGCGTGTGTGTGAGCGGGCGTTGCTCCGAGCGAGAGAACGGCACAGAAGGCCCAGCCACCCTGTCGTCTTGTCTCGTTTGTCTTTTGCTTATCGTGAAGCCCGTTTGGGTGTGCTGGTTTTCCGTCGGTCTGTCTGTCTGTCTGTCTCCCTGTCTCTCTCTCTGTCTGTCTGTCTGCCTGTCTGCATGCCTGCGTGTCTGTCCGGTTCCATGGATTTGCCCAAATCGGGAAGTCTAACAACAGACACAAATAACCCAGAACGTCGATCGCTCTCTCGAGAACCTTCTCTTTGTCGAGAGCGTCGTCGAGCTCGAGGCATTACTCCGCCTCGACTACCCCCCGGCCTCTGCAGCAGCCACAGACACTTGTCCGCTCGCCATCGCCCGCTTCACCAGGTCCGCCCCTCTCTACGCCGCCCTCGCCGACCTGGCCGGCCCGCCCCGCCTGATGCCCGTGCCCCCACGTGCCGCAGGCTATTTCCACTACTGCTACTCGCGCTTCGTCGCCGAGACCGCGCCCTTTGTCGTCCGCATCCCCGCCTCCATCCGCGCCGACGTCGCGTCAAAGATCAAAGTGTCCTCCTCCTCCGCCGACCTCTCCTCCGACCTTTCCTCCTCTTCCCTCCGTCGCAGCAGCAGCCTCCTGCGCAGCGACGTGTTCGACGCCGCGGTCGACCACGTCGTCGCTACGCTGTATTTCCGCACGTTCCGCGAGTTTGTGCGGCAAACGGGCGGCGGGATCGCGGAGCGGGACTTGCGCGCCGCCGAGCAGCACGCGGCGGCTCTGGGATCGATGGCTCGCGAATCGGGCTTTGGCCGAGGCGGCTTCCAGCAACAGAAGCCCACCGACCTTCGTCGCCCTGCAAACCACGTGTCGCAACTGGAGGGACTCCTCTCCCCCGTTCACCTGCACCAGCTCGACAGCATCCCCGCCCCCTACCTCCCGCACGCCGGCGACACCGACGACGACGACACCGGCGCCGCCGCAGAAGCCTACATCTCCGCGCCACACACCTACCGCCCGTACTTCCCCCACGCCGCAACCGCCGCCGGCGCCACCCCTCCCCCGGCACCCGCCCCGCGCCACCCGCTGTCCCCGCCCTCCGTCCTCGCCAGCCTCGCCAGCGCGCTGCACGCCGCGTCCCTCTACACCGACGCCAACCCGCGGCGCAAGTCCTCCCTCCCCGGCGGTTGGGGCGCCAGCAGCAGCACCACCACCACGACAAGAACCGCCAGCAGCGCCGGCAGCAGCACCCACCGCGCGCAGGACGACCCAACCGCCGCCTCCGCAACCACCACCCCGCCGACGAGGTGGGCCGCCGCAGCCGTCGCCGCCCGCTCGTGGTCAACCCCGACCCCGCCCGCCACCGCTCCGGTCGTCCCGCCCTCGTCGTCGCCGTTGCTGCGAGCACCGGCACCACTGACAATGTCCGCGGCGGGGTACTCCCTCGCGCCCGCGGCGCCCGCGGCGCCTTCCCAGCAGCCAGTCTCGATCCTCCCTCGCGCCGCCGCGCCAAGCGGATCCCGCACCGGTGGCAGCGGCAACATCGGCGCCGGCGTGATCCCAGCGCCGCTGCTCCCACCCGTGACTCTACCGTCCGCGGCGCCGACGACGCAAACGGCCGGCGCGGGGATGCCGAGGATCCTGCAGGTGGACCCGGCAAAGGTGATTGGGACGCGGCGGTCGGTGGGGACGTTGGCGGTTGTGGCGCGTAGGGGGGAGGAGTGAACGTGGTTGGGTGTGGGTGTGGGGGGGGTCGGGGGGCCGCTAACCCCGAGTTGGACGGGAAAGGATTTTTTGGATGGGCGGTTTTGAGGAGAGGGGGTGGAGGCTAACCAACCTCAGAGCACGTTCTTTTTTTTGGAGAACATGTTTCTCTCTTTGGACCCACGGCAAACCGGATCTCGCAATGGTCAATCATTCACTTTTTTTCTTGTTGAAGAGTTCAATATTTTTTCCCCCCCCTCCCGTTCATAAGAAAACCTCCAAGTAATTCTGTACCAGCACTCGCGACGATTTTGCTGTCGTTATTTTTCAACGTTTTTTTTTTTTTTTGTTTCCTTCTATTTTTCTGCTTTCAACCGGCAGCTTCTCACCTCATTTCGTTTCTCAATCTCGTTTTCGTACTCTCGTTTTTCAGTTCCCCATATTTCGGCACGCACAGGTGGCGTGAAATGTAGCGATGAAGGATTTTTTTTTTTTTTGCATCCACTTCTTTATTAGTGTGTTCGTCCTGTTCCCTGGAAGTAAGGGGTGCGGCAAAAATTGGGAATCATGTGAGTAAAAAAAAATGTCATATATGCATTAAAATGGTTTTCGAATATCGGTCGCATGGTGTAGTTGGTTATCACGTCTGTCTAACACACAGACGGTCTCCAGTTCGAGTCTGGATGCGACCAAACTCCTTTTTTTCCCACAGCCTCACTTGCCGTTTTGCTGGCCCGCGCCGCACCAATGCGACGGCGTTATTTCCCCAGAGGTCGTTGCGGCCTTCGATGATGCTGAGGGTGATTATGCTTCCACTCTTTGCAATCATGGGTGGGAATGTTTCGGTCTTGGATTCGTTTGTTTGACTTGGGCAGGTAGGTCGGTCCATTAGATAGAAAATAGGCTTCCCCCGTTGCTTTAAATTAGACTAACGTCACGAGCAGCTTATTGTCACAAGAATTATGTTCAGTTTCAAAAACAGGAGTAAGCACGGGAAATGAATTCAAAAAAAAAAAAAAAATTACAGAACGGTGCCACCCACACAGTCACATCGCTCCGAGCCGATGGTTGCCGCAGTTCAGCCGGTTTTGGGCCATTTTATACACACGAGAAGGCGAAGTTCGCGGACCCTGTCTTCCCTCGGTTGGTGACAACGTCGCCACCCCGATTTTTTTTTGCGATCTGCTATACGAAATATTGCAGCTTGTACGTCGCATCCAAACCAGAGGCGCGGGGCCGTCCATCCAACGCATCGACGAGCTTGTCGGCCCGCATCGACGGCGACAGGATTTTGCGCCTGCTATTCCTTGCTAGGTGCAAAATGCCCGCCCTGCTTACCGATCCTTCGTTCAAGCAAGACCGCGGCGATATGGCAGCGGTTAAGCTCAACGCGCAGCGGATGCGCCTCCCCATCTCTGAGCTGCGGTGGAAGAAGTTGTTTGGTCAACGCTCAACCTCTTCAAACTTTGGATCGCGAGTCAAACCGCGCGTCAGCCGACTCAAGGGCGGGCACACGCGTCCTGTGGTGGGATTCTACGTCGATGCGTATTCAGTGGTGACGGCGTCCTTGGATGGAACGGTGGTAATTTGGGATCGCGCAGGCAGAGAGCCGGTACAAACTCTGGGCACTGGCTTTGACAGGGTGCCCTCTGTCAGCTGTCACCGCAGTCTCATCGTTTGCGGCTGTGCAGGCGGGAGTGCGCAGTTGTGGAACGCTAAACCTGGACAGTGTCAATGGATGTTAAGCGGTCAAACAGACGAGGTCAAGGTCCTTCACGCTGGCTGCGACCTGATTGTTACTGCCTGCTCTGTCAGCGCAATTGTATGGTCACCGTCAGCGGCAACGGGGCTGAAACTCGTGAAGGAATTTCTGATACTCTCCTTTATTGGTACTGCTGTCGATGTCTCCGGTCCCAATATTGCATTTGCCACCCATCAGAACCGAACGATCGAGATGAAAAAGATGAGAACCGGAGATATTCGCTCCCAATTCTTTCCGAGGGCCTCCATTGTGTCCAATCTCCAAGTCAATGGAAAGACTATTGTGGCCGCAACGGCTGAGAGCATCCTAAGCTGGAGCATGGACTCCGGCGCCCTCATTTCAAAAGGACAGCAAGCGAATCGTTAAACTCGCTCAGTCTTTACGGTTACCATGTGCTGAGCAAAACGGACTGGTGGAAGGTTGTGCGAAAGGCAAGTCAACGCTCGAGCAACCACGCTGCCTGTGCAAAACCGCACGCAACCGGCATTATTTCTGCTGATCGAGTTGAGTGTCGTCCTTTCAATCAAACACCACTGACGTTTGACGTTTCTGTATATCCATTCAGTTTGGAGATGTTGTCATGTGGAACTTCGGTGCTTGCCCTTTAATAAAATAATCTGTCAAAATTTTCGGCCATCCCAACTTGGCAATACCCTATCGGCTGTTAAGATTTGAGCAAAATCCAGTGGAAAAAGTGTTATCGTGTTGCTTCCTTGCTTTCGCGCCTCCCAAAACCCCGGTCGCTACGCGAGTAGTTGAGCCCCTTTTTCCCCCCCTTTCTTTTAGCTTCTTCGTTCCTTGCACCATTTGGACGTTCTTGCTTCTGTTGTTAGCTTTTCTCCGTGCGAAATTGAGGGATGAAGCAGCCATGAAAGCAAATGCCCCCAGGACGAACAGAGAGGGCATTAATTTTGACACTGTTCTTGAAAAAATGCGCTGTCGTCGATGGCGGGTAATGTTATACGTTGGAACATGAAAAGATGGGCCCATTACGACGTATTAGAACTGAAAAGGACGCTACCAATTGGGAAAAAAAACAAGCCGCGCGTCGTCGCAGGCAGCAGCCAGCGAGTGCCACGCGGCCGCCAGCGCGTCCCTTGGGCTTTGTTCCCGAAGGTTCGAACGAGATTTTTAGTGCGAGATTTTGGAAGGGAGGGGATTTCTGCTAATGGCCGAAAGGATGATGTCTGCGACGGGTGATGACGGCAAGGCCCGATGAACGGAGCAACACGCCCACAGTCGGAGTACTTGCATCCGAACAGCACAAGCACAAGAAACTGGCCAATCAGCAGCAGAGACCAGCTCCACGCGCCACCCATCAGTTTTCTGGTATTTCGACATGCTGAATCCCGAGTTGTGTGGCCACAGGCGTCGAGGGTACGTAAGCTTTTTGTCGCATTTTTTCGAAGCTGAGCACATGATGGCTGGTTCTTTGGGCTTGGCCCGCGCCACCGCCACTGTCGCCGTCGCCGTCGCCGCGGCCTGCACTGCCTCGGGAATGGCACTTCCCGCCGAGCATCATTTCTCGTTAAGCGACCCCCCGAATGCTGGCTTACGGGCACTATCTCGACGAGGTACAGATTGAA
Organism: Zopfochytrium polystomum; assembly: GCA_025765615.1. Lineage (NCBI taxonomy): Eukaryota > Fungi > Chytridiomycota > Chytridiomycetes > Chytridiales > Chytridiaceae > Zopfochytrium > Zopfochytrium polystomum. Next base: position 14,063 of record JAIVFJ010000248.1, on the reverse strand, counting down.
AACGGGATGGGTCGGAAGGCATTTCTCGCTCTGCTCCCATCTGTGGGGAATGCCAGTGCTCTTTCAAAACCTCACTCACCTATGGCAAATGGTCATTCGGCCTCTTCACCCTGCATTATCCGCCTTTTCTCACAATCAAACACACACACACACACACACACACACACACACACACACACACGCACGCACGCACGAAAAAAATAAGGCTTTTTCGACGAGCCAGTCACCCTTGGCCTGTTCGTCACCCTCATCGTTCTCTTCATCATCTCCGTTATCTGGACTTTGTGCGCCGACGCTGTATGGCCGCCGACCGAGTCCGACGGCATCTCGCTCAATGGCTCATAAGAGCGTTGCCTCTTTCCTTGCCCTTCATTTTTTCCCGGCTTGGAGAGGTTGATTAGTGTGAAGTGGGTACTCTAGGAGTGCGGGGGCAAACGAAGAAGAACCAAGAGACCTCATACCCGCATCGTGCCGCCTCCACTCCCTCCATTTCGCTGTCTTCCCTCTATCGGATGCGGAAAACAGACGCAAAAGCAGCTCCGCCGCTCCGAGGACGCGCCGCCCAAGCCAGCACGCGCCGGTTTACGCAAAGAAGCCAAAGCAACACGGAAACCCGCGCCACCGGCTCGAATTTTCATGTTTTCCTTCTCGATCTGGCGTTGCACAATTTTCACCTATAAAAACACGCATTTCATATTCGCACCGGCGAATGGGGATCCGGAGTTGATAAGATCGTGGGTCGCGTCAATTTTGATAAGATGGTTGGAGACCGTTCATCCCAGAGCTTTGCATCTCTGATCAGGGTGATTCACAGGCTTGGATATCTCGTCGACATCGGGCTCGGCTCGTCGGACCCACAGTGGGCGGTGTGGTTCGACGCTGTGTTCCCGCAGATCGTCGAGCGCATTCCGCCCGAGCCGGACCGCGAGTTTATCGTGTCGGACGCGCGGATGGGGCTCGTTTGCACAGGGACTTATTTTAGTTGTTACAATGGCCGCCGGAAGTCTGACATCTACAAGGGATCCATCACTCCCAAACTCGGTGGCTTTGTCCTTGCGGACAAAGTCGTCGTCATCGGCAACGTGGACGACCAAGTGGAGCCGCCAGAAGGCGCAAAAGTTTTCCTCTCCAAACACTTAAAGCGGTTGCCAAAAGGTGTGCTGGGTGCCCTTCAACGAAGCGAAAGGCCATTTTTAGACTCGGATAAATGGGTCACGAAAGACGCTTATATAAGCACCTACGACTTTGATTGACCCCTAAACCTCGAGTGGTTGCTCAGAAGACAGCGAATGCACCGCCGCAGTTCCGACACAGTTTGGGGATTGTCTTTTGGAATGGGCACGTTGAGCCTTTGTGACTGTCGCTCTTACCCTATTGAACGATGGGACTACACCGCACAGCCATGTCAAACAACCTTTTTTTCTATCCCAGGGGGAGGTTCGTAATTGACCAAAGTACTTTTCTAACCCAGCATTTAATCTACCGCCTTTCGTTATTTGCCAAAACCTCTCCTCCTTTTTAATCGTCCAACCAGGATGACTTCAACTACGCGTTTCAGGGATTCTGCCGCGACCGCAGGCAGCGCCATTTGGCGGAGGCAAGGGCGCAGTCCATCAACGGCCTCGGTTACACTCTTACTGTGAAGAACCACGAACTGGATTTACAAAGAGAGGGACCAAGATCGATTTCTTTTGCTTGATACAAATGAGGCTTAAGTGTATTTAGAAGTCCAAGTATTCTGGCTGCAGTGAGGCAACTAGCAAATGATTCGAGCGAAGAGCGAGGTTTGACCAACCACACCATGCGACGATCCCTAACGTTCATCAAAACTATATATTGATGGTCACACGCCACAAATCATGTTCGGTTTCAAAAACAGGAGCAACTTTGGAAACGAAACCCAAAAACTTAAGAGGACGCCACCACTCAAACAGCCACATCGAATCCCCTCTCCGTCTCCCTCTCCCTCACGAGCAGCTCCACCACCCGTTCAACCCTTCCACCATACCTCCTTACCAAGTCCCTGACCTCCTGCGACTCCTCGAACCCCATGCCCCTCAGCGTCTCGACCGCCTCCTCCTCGACACGATCGACGGGGTGCACCATCGTCACAAACCGCTCGGCGTGAGACACCCCACCGGCACCGCGCACTCCACCGTGGACCTGCTCGACGTTTGCAAAGCACGCGTTGCAGAGGTCGTAGTCGCGGCACTCGCGGCAGCGGTGGCGCTTGCCTGTGAAGGCGTGCGAGTTGCAACCGTCACAGGTGATGCCGGTCCAGCGGCGCTCGGAGGGGGCGGGGAGCGGGTCGGATGTGGCGGCTGCGGCGGACGGGTGGTGGAAGCGGCCAAACGGGTGCGGGTTGAAGCCGCGAGGCCCGCAGCGGCCGCTGAAGGCGGGATGGCAGCCGCCGGTCGCGCCCCAGGAGCGTGGACCATTGTGGCGAGCGCGGAGGAGCTCTTCAAAGGCGGGGGTGAAGGCGGTTTGGGCTTCCTCTGCGATCTGGTGTTGGAGGGAGTTCCGTTGTTAGCAAATGGCAGAGCTCAAGACAAGGCAACAAACCTTTTCGAGGATCGGTCCTATGTTGCTCTTTTCGTACTCTTCTTGAAGTGCCTTCAGGTGCGGCTCGAGGTTTTCAAACATTTTGTCGAAGGGGTTCTGCTGTTCGGCGGTGGGTTCTGCTGCGGGCACTTCGGCGCTCTTTCCTTTGCTCTGCGAAGAAGATGAAGAGGCCGACGATGAGGATGTTGACGACGCCGACGAAGACGACGTTGAAGACGATGAGGCTGGCTCGTTCACAGGCGCGGACGCAGCGACCGGGCCTGATTGCGCTACGGGCTCCGACACGACGCGTGGCTGCTCTGCGACACTCGCTGTTGGCAACAGCGACGTTCCGCGTTCGCTTGCGGCGCCTACGACGACGTACTCGTCGCCTTGCACCGTGCGGACCTCGAACCTGACGCTTTTGCCAGAGCCGCCAAACAGCCTGAGCAGCTCTGCGAGCTCCTCGTCAGAGTCGATGGCGATCTGGTCGCCGTCGGCGTCGACGTACGTGACGGCGAGAGGGACCTCGGCGGGGATGGCAAAGGCCTTGCGGATGCGGGCGTCGAATGAGGACCAGGTCGTTGCTTCGACGGGCGTGGTGGTGAGGATGGAGCGGAGGGTGCCGCGGTAGGAGACTTTGAGGGTGAGGGCCATGCTTTTTTCTTGTTTGATTTCCTTGTTGTTCTCAGAATTGTAAATACGAGGATCAGATGTGCGACTGCTGAGGTTTCTTAGGCCTGCTGTCGATTTTTATAGTCTGCTGGCTCTTGTTGGTGCTTTGGAATCACCAAAAAAACCAGAGACAAACAAAAAACGAGAAAACAAGCCAAAACAGGAAAACTAAAATAAGAAGAAGAAGAAAAGGAGAGAGCCGCGCGTCCCACCACACTGGCAGCGGCCACGCGGCCATCGGCGCACCCTTTACGCTTTCGCGAATGTTCGACAAAACAAAAATACCAGGAGCTTTGGGTTAGTTCTGGTTGGAGAGAGAGAGAAAGAGAGAGAGAGAGAGAGAGAGAGAGAGAGAGAGAGAGAGACGAGTGAAGGTGCTCGTCCCCACGTCTGCTGCCGCGCGCGCAGGACGTTGTAGCGGCCCGAGAAGGACGATCTCGTCGCTCGCGCGAAGCTGAACGTCGCGTCGATCGCGGCGGCGGTGGCGGAGCGGCCGGGCGTGATTTTGGCCGGGCGGGAGCCCGAGTTTGTGGACTATGTCGTGTTTGGGAGGTACGCCATGGTGCGCAACAACGAGCCGCACCTCGTGAGGAAGCAGTTCGAGGAGCGAGGGGCGTCGCTCGAGAGGTGGATCGGTGCCATGCTCGAGAGGTATTCTTCCATTGTAAAACACTTGCGCCCGATTTAATGTTGCGTCCATTGGGTCCGAACATGGGATCAGTCAATACAAGAAGGGAAATCGGGTATTAGCGGCCGCGTCTGTCGTTTTAAGGAGAGCATCTCCACAGAGGTGATTTGAGTCGTGTAAAAGCATCGACATTGCAGTCGCCAGGTGAGCGAAGTTTGGCGAGAATTCAAACTCCGTCCAAGCCACAAAGTGGGCGAAGTTTGATGGAACAAAATGCCACAGTCCCTTGCACCTCTCGCGACCGACGCAATTTTGCAGTACCTGCCAGGCCCAGACCGTTTCCGCCTGGCGACGCTCCTGCGGATCGAGCGACACCAGGCTCTGGCTCTCTACTCGCTCCGGTCAGCCTCGCTGTACGAGGCATCTGCCCGTGGCCTTGTCGATCTCCTCGAGTTTCGCCTTCGTACCGCAACGCAGCCGATCGGATCGACCGAGCCCCTCGACTCACTATTCTGGATTCTGGACGCCGCAGTCGTGCGAGTGCCGGCCGAAAGGGCAGACTTGCCGTGCCGGACCTTGCGCATCGAGTGGTGGGACTGGCCCGTCTTCAGCTGCAGCAATGACTACGATGATTTCGTCAGGAGAGCCCTCTGCGTCGCTGCGTCGCATGGCCACGTGCTCGTCCTCGACTGGTGGATGCATCGCTGGCCCCGCGCCAGCGACCTGCCCGATCTTGCGAACCACCCTGCCGCTCTGACGAGCGCAATTGACAAGGCGATCAGGTCCGGGCATATCAGCGTGCTCGAGTGGTGCCGTCAGCGCAGATCGAGCTTTCACCGCGTGGATTCTGACGCACTCAAGTTTGCAGCGAACGCGAATCAAGTAGACGTGCTGGAATGGCTGGAGCAAGAGGTGGACCTACCTTCGAGGTGGTTTGTCGAGCTAAACTTTGGCGATGAGACCCTTCAGCTTGCCCATCTGCGTCGAAGGCGAGAGGCAGCGGAGACAGCGTCAGCCCACGCTTTCACAGGAGAGAGCAATGAGCATGGATCGTTTCATACCAGCGCTGCAGCCAATCAAGCTGGATCTCATGGACATATTGCGGTTCTCCAATGGCTGAAGGATACCGGATGCAATATCTCCGTCAAAGACGTGGCGGAGTGCGCCATACTAGAAGGCAAGGCCATCGTCCTAAACTGGTTGAGGGATAACTTCTCTCTCGACTTACGCTCCATCGCTGATTGGGCCGTCGAGACCGCTGCAAGTGAAGGACACGTCGAAATATTGCAGTTCTTCTGGGATCACGGCACACCAGCTGTGTGGGACCATGCATTGCTAAAGGAAGCCGACATTTGTGTTTTTCAGTGGTGGGCCAAACGTTTTGGTTCTCCAGACACGGAGGTGGCTCAGGACATTGTGAAACACGCGTGCCGAGGAGGAAGGAAGGATCTTCTGGAGTGGCTCAAAAGCACCAAGTACATATTCCCACTCGTGTGTCCAATCACAGCTGCTGCAGCAAACCCAGACATCTTCGACTGGTGGACGCTCAACAATCTTCCGCTGGTCTACGAGGCCGGGAGTGACTCAGCACAATTCATTATTGACAACGCAGCGAGGTGGAAAATCATGGAGTGGCTAGTTGACAAGCAGAATCGAGCAGGCAGTGACCGCTGTGGCGTCCCTGATTCCCTGGAATGGCCCCTTCCGCAGCTTGTCGCTGTTGCATCGGTTGGATGGTGGGAACATGGCGAAATCCTGTCTGCGCTTGAGTGGTGGAAATCGCGCGGTTCTGAGTTGGGCTCCAAGCAATGTATACCCCTCCCTTATTTACAGCAAACGGTGATGAATGTACCGTTCCTTGAATGGATGCTGGTACGAAGACTAGGTCCACCTCCCGAATTCGAACTTGTGCCAATGGTGTCGAAGACAGCGCAGCGATGGTGGGTGGAAGCAGAGCACCGCACACAAGCAGGTAACTGAATGCCTTATAGCTAAAGCCTCGAAGAATAGTGGACTGATGAAGGTGTTTACAACCAAATAAATAAAGGAAATGCTGCACCCTCATAGTGACAGAAAACTCCCCTTGAATCACTTTCTGTTCTGCTTCTTTTTGTTGTTTTCACAACGACAAGACAGGGCTGCACAGTAGAAGTGATGGCCGGGGCTGGCCCGTAACTGTGACAACGGAGGAACTGACGTGGTTCACTGACAAGCATGAGCCATTGTGGCGACCACAAAGAGTCCAAGGTGGTGAACCTCTTCGCAACTGCTGCATCGATCTCGCCATCATCGTCATCGTCCTCGTTGGCGCCAATATTCCCGTTGACAAAGCCTCTCTAGATCTGCCTTCCCGGCAGTCCAGTCGCCGTGTGTTCCCGGGTCGTTCTGCCTTTCTACGGCGTTGAGTCAGGCGATCGCCCCTTGTCTGTTGCTGGTGCCACCTTCCATCAGGAAGATTTGGGGCACTAATTGGGAAGGAACCGAGGACTCTGGCGAGTCAAAGCTCTCCCCGTCGTAGTCGTCCAATCAGGATGACTTCAGCAATACAGTTCCCACGAAGCCCGCCAAAGATCGTCGAGCGACGGCGTTTCAGCGATTCTGCCACGACCGCCGGGAGCGCTACTGGCGGAGGCGGGGGCACGGTCCACTGACGGCCTCGGTGGTGCTCTAGCTGCGGAGAGCCTCGAAGACTGGATGTACGAAGAGTGGAAGCGGGATTAATATAGGTACAGATGAGCGTTTAGTGTACTTTGCGTTGGAGTCGACGGAGCGGTTCTTTTGTTGCGGAGTGAACCTATAAACAGCATTTCGGCTTTCACAACGTTTCTGAACATTTTCATAACAGGACTGTTGTTTTTTGAAAGATTTTGAGAGCGAAGGGGCCGCCCCTCTTTCGAAGGCTCACCTTGGATAGAGTCTACACAGCAGGCTTGCTTCCAACGGCAGAACTTTGAAAACATCCTTTTTGGCTCAACAAGCTGTCAAGCGCGGAGCCCCGCTCTGGCACTGTGGTGACGAACCGCTGAGGACAGGGGGAGAGTCATCCAAACATTGACTGAGAACTGGATAGTGGCCCTTGCCAACAAGTCACTGGCAGAAAAAAACAGGAACCACATTTCCGCGAAACATCAACGGACGCACTCCACGCCAGAGAACCGAATCATTTTCCATTGTTGGAGGAAAAAAAATAGCAACACCGAAGCCCCCTGCGCCTTTGCGTTTTTCCGCGCACTCTCCCCACCATTTTCTCAACCCGTGCGTGTCACGCGCCAAACACGACGCACGCCTTCTGGACGTTGCTCCATACTTTGGGCACCGGAAAGTACCGGCCCTCGAACGAGGCGACGGTGCCGACGCCGACCGTCTTGTTGCACACGGCCGCCGGGCCGATACCCGGCGCGCCGCTGGCGGCCGACTGCGTCCAGCCGGGGTATCCCAGCGGTCCTTGTGGGCTGACGATGCCGTCGACGAGAGCCCGCGCAGAGAAGAGCGCGAGGTCGAGGACGGTGGAGATGCGCGCACAGGCTGGGCAGGAAAGCGTGTGGATGGGGATCACTGTGTAGTAGAGGTATGGGGTTGAGGAGGTTGAGAGGGAGGAGATGTCCATGGCGTCTTGGCGGTGGGAGGAAGGGGTTGGCAGGATCGGTAAGTACACAAGAAGGCGCTTAAATGGAACCACAACACTAAAAAGCAAACATTCTCCCTCTCCCCTATTCCTCACTGTTGTAATAGCAAAAGTCGTAGCACGACGACTTTCCGTTAAACGATAACGACTGGGTCCGCAAAAAGAACACGTAAAACGTATTGCTGTTTGGTTGAATGTATCCGTTCTGCACCGCCGACCTATCACATGCAATATCACTCAGGCTCCAAGAATCTTAATAAATAAGGGATGCGAAAAGTCACTCAACATGAGTTTCGCCTGCACGTGTTGTTTGTCGTCGACAAACTGCTTGTTGTCTTCGTTGATGAGGTACGATCCGATAAAGCTTGGGCGCCCAAGGCTCTGCGTGCTGCTCTTGTACTCTAGGACTGCAAGTGTCTCATGCGACGGGATTAGAACACAAGCGGGACGACGACATTCAATTCCCCCGATTTTTCTCGCAAAACAGAAAGGAAAGAGAAGAAAATGAAAGAAACACCCTCACAGTTGAAGAAATTCGACTTTGCCAGTTGGTCAAAGTAGGTATCCAGCACGGGCTGGAAGCGGCCCATCTGCGTGTCGGCGCCGCCGGGGCCCCAATATACCGGCGAGATCTGCACGCGGGCGAGGATGGGCCCGCCATAGTACTGGACGACCGCGCCGGGCGGTGTGAGCTTGGGGTCGACGGAGGGGGTTGGCGGTGCGGGTTTAGACGAGGACGTGGTCTTCGTCGTCGTCGCCGGGACGGGGGCTTGGGTTGTCAGTTTCGTGGAGGAGACGGGCGGGACGGAGGAAGGGGTGGCGACCGGGATGTAGGTAGCGGTGACGTTTGGGCTTGCCTGTTGGGATGCGGGGGCGGAGATGGCGGAGGTAGAGACCTCGGAAGGAGGGACAGAGAGTGGGGCGGAGGACGGCGCGAAGGGTGAATATGTAGAGGAAGCGTTGGCGGCGACAGACGGAGATCCTTTTGGGACGTAGATGGTTGCAGGGATGGTTGCGAGGAGGGAAGTCGAAGGAAACGTAGAGGTGGATTGTGCTGCAGAGCTACTCGGTGCAGAGGGAGTCGATGGAGCGGCTGAGGCCGAGTACGAAGAGGAAAGCTTTGCAGTTGACGGCGACGCCAGAGTGGAGATCGCTTGCTGCTGCGTCAGAGTCGAAGTGGTCTTCGACGAAGGAGTTGGCAAAGCTGAAGCCGCCTGTTGCTTTGAAATCGTGACAGAAGTGGACACTTTCGAGGACGAATTCGAGCTACGCGATGAAGAGGCCCTGTGGATGAAGTTTGTGAAAGACCAATGAGCACAAAGAGATTGCCGAAGGGACTTCTTTACTTTTTGCTGCTACTGGGCGCCGCCCTCCGCCGCAATCGGCGAGCCTGAACCCGATCGTCGACGGGCATTGAAATCGACGACACCCAGAACTCCTCGCCGCCTTTCCCAATAATCCTAACCATCGCTTCGGCGGCAGCCTCAGGTGGGGCCGGCGGCTCGTTACCGGGAGGTCCGCGAAGGCCGTTCATAATCTCGGCGAGCGCGCGGGACGCCGCGACGGTCGTTTGCGACGCGGGTGAGTGGCCGGGGCAGGCGAGGCATCCAAGGTTTCTGGAGACGGCAGAGGGAACCGGAAGGACACTGTAGGACGCGGGGCCAATGTGTTGGTGGTCGATGCCAAGGTCGAGCGCGTCTTCGTTGTTATTTCATTTCAGTGAAAGCTGCGAGCAATGAAAGAGCCCACCACCCAAAGGAAGCCTTACCCACCAGCTACTCACCGTGGTACTGGCAAATGTCATCGCACGTCGTGTGCCCGGACCTGGTAACTCTGGATGCAACATGCACCGGAAAGTAGTGCCAGTCCGAGACCTCGATCTCCGTGTCTTGGACGTACGTTCTGGTGACAAAGAGGGCAGGAAGCAATAATGAGTGGAAAGTAATAAAGCTCTCGCCGATCGGCGAAGCCTACCGAATCCGCTCTCGCACATCCTCGTCCGAAAGTTCACCGAGCTGCCCAGCACAAAACTCGTCGTCCTCGCCGTTCGGTTTCGCCGCGATCATAATGCGTGAGCGGGAGCTACCTGAGAGATCGGCGCCCACTGAATGATCCCAGAGCATTGTTAAAGAAGAAAAGATCGGTGCGAAAATAGGCTAAGCAAAACAAACCCACACCCAACGCCAGCGCCAACCACGCAACACCCCTCCACTGCAACTCACATCCGTCGAATCCGACGTCGACAAGGGCCTCGTAGAAGCGCCGAACGAACGCAACGTCCTCGGCGGCGGGGCATCCGAGAAAGACGGGGTGAATGTCGAGGACGGGCGGCGATGTTCGCGCTGGGGCGTGCTCATCTTCGGCGAGGATCACGAAGGCGGGGCTTGAGGCCGATGCGAGAGAAAACGGGTAAAGGATGGTGGCCGCCGCCGCTAAAGCGGCGTACCAGCTTGCCCTCGAGATCTTCCACTGGTAGGCGATCATTCAGGTTTTGGTGGGGGGATGCGCGGTCGTAGTTTTTGTTTTGAAGCAGGAAAAGAAAAATTGTCTTCGGTGAACCTGAAGAAGGCAGTTTCGCGTGTTGACGACTCGCTGAACGGGCGCCGGCAACTTTCTTCTCCTTCAACAGTGTTCGCTTTCACTTAATTTTTTCACTCCTCAAATCTCCCTCTGCATCAGTACAAACAAAGTACTGTTAATATCGCCCCCACCGGAAATTTGGACCATTAGACGCAGACGGATGGGAGCGATACTCAGCGCCGGTCGTGCTGCGGTGCAGATGAAAGAGCCGCACTCGCACCCTTCTTTTGTTTCTGGCACGGCTCGGCCGGATTCCGCCCCTCTTAACCCTCAGTGTTCTCTCTCTGTTTCTCACTCCCTCTCTGACTCGTGTAAGCGCACTCATGCTCGCGTGGGACTGGCTTACACCTGATGCGCGGAATGGACGGCGTAGCCGTGACTCCTCCTGAAGAATCTTGGCGTCCTGGAGTTCCAAGTGAAACGCTAAGCACGCTGCGGAGTGCTTATCAACAAAAACACAATCACAGAAGCGCCCTCTCACCTCGCACTATCAACTCCAACCCCGCCCTTTCACCGCATCCGGGCATGTTTCCCAACGCCCTACCGCAACCAAAGCAACACGGGCCACTGGTGCAGCCGCCATGCCGACTTCCACCATCCCCATCGTCTGGAAAAACATCAGCCGTATCATCCCCAGCCACACCCTCACCCCCACCACCACCCCGTCGCGCATTCCTGCCTCTCATCCTGCACGCAGCAGCTAGCAGCTGCTCGACAAGATGGGCCGCTCGTGAGTTTGCCCAAAATTAGCCGCCCGTTTGTTCCAACGAATCACTACTTAATATATTTCTTCTTCTAGTCGATGTTCAACACCTCAAACTTGTCCGTGATTTGGGACCGGAACGCCACTGGTTCACTGTGTCCTCCCCTACCACGCTCCTCCAATTCTGTGGCCCATTTCCATTTGCTTGAGCAGCCGCCGCGCCTTCGGAACAACCTCCTTCAACGCCTCCAGTTCCTCGGCCAGATGTTCTTGCCGCTCCCTCATCCCCGGCTCCTCATCTTCGATCATTTTCCTCAACGTCCCCCCGTCGTACTTCTTCAGTTTCTCAAACATCAGGTCCTCGATGCTCCTCTCCGGATCCTCATTGTGTGCGTGCACTAGGTAGTACTCCAGCGACCGGCGGAACGATTGCTCAAGGTGGCGCACGGACGAAAAGTAAAGCTGGCGCGCGACAGCGACGTCACGCTCGGGTTCAATGTCGTACGGCAGCTGCGGGAGCACTTCTTCCAGCCCGCCCTCGATCAGGTCCGCCGCGTTGAAGGTCATGGCGAAGTGACGATTCAATCCGTCGCGGATGGTGCGGACGGCCGCGACCTTGGCTTTGATATGCGGGTTGGGCGGAGTGCTGTGGCGCGCGCCGGCGGGGTTGCGGAAGTACTGACCGCCACGCTGTGGCGCGACGGGGAGCGGGGATGATTTCGCGGGGCCTGCGATGGCGTCGACGATGGAGGAGATGGCGGGGGCGGCAATGCTGGCGGTGACGGGGCCGGCGAAAGCGCCGACGGCTGTTACGACGGCGGCCTTGCCGAACCTGTGGATCGGGTTGCCGCCTCCGCCGATGCCGTTGTCGGCGTCGGCGAATATGTCGAATTCGTCGTCGTCGTCGCTGTCGAGGCTGACGGAGCGAGAGTTCGTCAGCGTCTCCGCAGACTCCATACGAGAGGCTCGTCGTTCAGATGCAGGTTGGTGCGATGCGGAGGACGTGCGGAAGATGTTGGGGTCGGTGAGAGTGGCGTCGACGGGGCACATGCAAGCGGCCATAATGTCGCCGGAGAATGTGTCGATGGGGATGTAGAAGGCTGCCTTTCGGCAGTCCTCCTCGAACGACAATCTGAGCGGCTCGAAGCATCGCTCCTCGAGGGCTTCGACGTAGGCGGCGGTTACGTCGCCGACGAATGGAGCAAGAGCGGGCGACGTAAACACATCCATTTCCTTCAAACGGCGAGCGACATGATCGAGGACGCTGTCAGTGTGTCGGGAGTACATCTCTTTGGCGCAAGCGCAAAACCAGCCTATAGCTTTGTTGTGGCGCAACAGGTGCCGTCGCGCCAGATGCTGGACAGCCTTATGGGCATCATAGTAGCCGGTGGAGAGGCGACCTCCAAAAGCGGCCACTTCCTCTGCGGTGGCAGAGAGCGTCGTTGTGCTGTTTATCATCATGTAGGACAAGCACTTGGAAAGGCGGCGCACTCCGTGAATGGCCACCTGTTTCATAGAGAGAGACTTTCCAAGACCCTGATCTGGATCTCCGAGGTGATCAATGCTGGCTAGTTGGTCAGGCGAAAGGTAGAACTTATACTTTTTCCCCTCGCGTTCAAAGTGTTCCACGTCCTCCTTGTAGGTTTTACCGAAGCGCGACGGATCGTAGATTGGTATGGAGTAATCGTCAGGATTTTCGTAGTTATAAATGGTCGTTGTATCATACTGGGCGACTGACACACTGTTCACCATTAGAGTGGATGTCAAAGGTTGCCCCTGCTGAATCCCCTTGATTTCTCTGAGAAACTCTATGACATACTTTCGAAACGCGCTCTGCAGCGATTTACTGTCAACTCGAGTCAGTTTCCTGTCGATGGCCCTGAGCTCGTTCTCGCAGACGATGATTCTTTCCTCAAGGCTCGCGATCAGCTCGGGATAAGTCTCGACAAAGGCTGAAGTCCAAAGCTGTTGAATGCCAGCCTTTGCCTTTTTTAGCCCGATCAGAGATACGTTGTTATTGTTCCACTTGTTCGACGGTTGTAGTCGATCGATCCATCCTTTGAAGAAGGTCTCCTCGGCCGCCTCCAGCGATTGGTAATATTCCTGGATCTGCTGACATGTGGCCCTCTCCCGGTTGAAGTCGCTTGAAAAGTATCCTCCTCGTTGGAACTGACCGGGATTCATTGACACAAAGTAGTGTTTCAGGCCGCTCTCCAGCACTGGGGCAAAGAAATTGTTTGCTCTGTCGACATCTGCCCAACCGGAAAACACGCTATTGTGGCAAAAAGATCCAAGCGGGAAGGAAGCAGACTGATCAGTGGGAAGTCAATTTTCGCTCGCTCTGGTTACCTGTCACACTTGTTGACCACCATGATGCACCGACGGGTCCAAGTCGGATCCGGCAGCCTGTGGTGCTCGATTTCCGTCGCCAGCCGATTGAGGAGCTCCGTCTCTGTCATCGTCTTTGTGCTCTCTGTGCATTTGACGACGACAATGACTTTGAAAGACGGGTCTCTCAGGTAGCTGGCGACGATCTTATTGATAACAGTTATGTCGTTGACCGGGTCTGCGGCGTCCAGGGAGGTCGGAAGGAGGCCCGGAAGGTCAACGATCATCATGTTGGGCAAGTGGGCACCTCGAATGGTGACAGGCAGTTCAGTGGTGTCAAACCCGCCCCTGACAGTTTGTCGGATGGTCTCCATGTGCGCTTCGATGCACGCAACAGCGTCTTCGTCGTTGAGCATTCGAACTCCGTTCACCTCGAAAGCAACGCGACCGATCTCGATGTCCTCATCGTGGACGAGGGTGTAGGAAACGGGACAGCGTGTCCCTGTGTCCATGCATGCCTTGCCGATGGCTTTGCAAAGGTAACTTTCGATGAAGGTGGTCTTGCCAGCTGACTGGAGGCCCGTGACGGCGATCTTTGGCAACCTAATCTTGACATTGAAGCGGACTCTGAGCTCGTTTAGTTCTCTGAAGATTTTGAAGAGACCGTCTTCCATCACGGAGGGGGCGGTGGGGGGGTTGACAGGGACCATTTTTTAGCAGGGCAAGCTGTGTGTTGGTGTGTGTGTGTGTGTGTGTGTGTGTGGTGTGTGTGTGTGTGTGCTTGCGATAGAGCGAGAGGGGGAAGGAGATGCGCAATTTATATCAGTGCTTTTGGCTCTCCCTCCCACCATCTCTCTCTCTCTCTCTCAGCCTCTAGGCTACATATCTCTCCTCTCTTCGGCTCGCTCGCTGCTCATCTCTCTCTCCTCTCTCTCTCTCTCTCCTCCTCTCTCCTCTCTCTCTCTCTCTCTCTCTCTCTCTCC
>JAIVFJ010000247.1:0-89957 GCA_025765615.1 Zopfochytrium polystomum | reverse complement strand
TGTGTGAGGCGGTGTATGAGGAGGGCGCAAAGAGGACGACGTGGAAGGACTGGGGCTGGGACGTAGGTGGTGAAGGAGAGGGAATGCGACTTGTGGTGGTGCTTGTCGAGTTTGAGCGAATGCTCTACTCGTTTGTGAAGCGACAGTTGCAGAGTCATTCCAAGTTGGAAGGGTGACAAGGGGCTGTAAAAGGACGAAGAGAGCAGAGAGAGACAGAGAGACAGACAGACAGACAGACAGACAGAAGACAGATTTTGTGGACTGTGTGGAGAGACCGACCGACAGACCGAGTTTTCAACCCAGTTCTTCTCTCATTCCTCCACCCACGCACAGCTCACGATGTCGTCGTCGGCCGCTGCGGGATCTGCCTCGATGGTGGCGTCGCAGGAGCCGGCCAGGAAGAAGTCGGCCATGGCCTTCTTTAGCCGCAAGGCGTCGCAGCCGTCGCTGTCCGTAGCATCGTCGTCGTCATCTTCAACGCCATCTACCGCCCAATCCTCCTCCCCGCCATCCGCGTCGGGCGTCGGCTCTGCACCATCGTCCCCGACGATGGCTCACCCAGTACACTCGCTGGCCAACTCGTCGTCCGGCGAGAGCCTCAACAACCCTTACGGCGCCGCAAAGGCATCGCACTTCCAGCAGGCGCAGTTCCTCTCCCTCCAGCAGCAGCAGCAACAGCAAGCCTACTATGCAGCCAACCCGTACGGCGGGCCCATCCCCGACTTCTCTCACCATCGTCCTTCGTCCCTGCGTCGGGCGATCTCTTTGTCAACCACATGCACAGCTTGGCCGTCATGCCCGCCTCCTCACGCGTCCCCGCCAACCCCGGTGTCGGCGGCTCTTACATGCCAATGCATCCGACCCAGTACGCACTGCAGGCCATCCCGGGTCCCTCCCCTGCCGCAGGCCAGCAGCAGCAGCAGCCTGGGCAGTCCCCTGCCGCAATCGGCGGGATGGTGGGCACAAGGACCTTCTACACTGCCCCGATGAAGATGGGTGCCTCCGACAGCCGGCCCCGCGCGCACAGCTTGACTGAGGGCGAGAACCCAAAGTTCAAGCGGACTACTCCAACTCGTCGGCCAAGATGCGCGACGTGGTGGTCGCGCCGAATCACTTTCAAAAGATCCGCATCATTGGCAAGGGCGATGTCGGGAAGGTCTACCTGGTGGTGAGTTTTGATCTGGATCCACATCTCACCCCCGCAGGGCTGACACAATCATGTTCATTTTTCAGAGACACAAGCAAACTGCGAAGCTTTACGCCATGAAGATCTTGAAAAAGGCGGAGATGATTAAGCGGAACAAGATCAAGCGGGGTGCTGGCCGAGCAAGGAATCTTGGTGGGTTTGATTTCATTTCGCAACTTGCTAATTTAACATCTAACCGTTTGCGATATTCCAGTCGACAACTCATCACCCGTTCATCGCACGCTCTATCACAGCTTCCAAAGCGAAGACTACCTGTACTTTATAATGGAATACTGCTCGGGAGGAGAGTTCTTCCGGTAAGCGGTGAAACTGTCCACTGATCCAACTCTTCTAATTGCCCCCAATCGTGTAGTGCGCTGCAAACACGGCCAGGAAAATGCCTGCCCGAAAAAGATGCCCGTTTCTACGCTGCAGAGGTCACCGTCGCCTTGGAGTACCTTCACCTCATGGGCTATATCTACCGCGATCTGAAACCAGAGAGTGAGTTTGCCAGTCTTCTCCTCCTTTGAAAAATCCCACTAACGTTTGCTATACCACCCCATCGTCAGACATCCTCTTGCACCAGTCTGGCCACATCATGCTCAGGACTTTGACCTGTCCAAGCCGACAGTACAGCCGGCGCACCGAAAATGGTCAAATCGGCAATCTTCTCGTTCAACACTCGTCGCCCGTCGTGGACACAAAGACGGTTACCCGCTTCGCTTCGGACAAACTCCTTTGTCGGAACGGAGGAGTACATTGCGCCGGAGGTCATCAAGGGGTGTTGCCACAGCAGCGCGGGTCGACTGGTGGACGCTGGGCATTCTGACGTACGAGATGCTGGTCAGTGGAAAAACTAAAAGCACCGCCTGAAAACTTTCTCGATTTCTCGAATCGTTTCGCTGTTCTAAACGTTCCCGTTTTCTCTTTGCCCCCCCTTCAGTTTGGAACAACTCCATTCAAAGGCAAAGACCGCAACACTACCTTCCGCCGGATCGTCTCCGAGGACGTGACCTACCCAGCCGAGGGCCAGTGCTCTCCTCGCAAATGCAAGAACGTCATCAAGAAGCTCCTCCACAAGGACGACACGAAGCGGCTCGGATCCCGCGCCGGCGCGTCGGACGTCAAGGCCCACCCGTTTTTCAAAGGGATGAACTGGGCGCTGCTGAGGCATTCAACCCCGCCCATCAGCCCGCCCTCGCGCACCCGCTGGACACGTCCAACTTTAGGAACATGCGGGATAGCTTGGATTTGAACTTGGACGCGATCACGTTGACGGGTGGGACGTATGTGGAGGGGGATCCGTTTGTTGGATTTGAGTCTGGTAAGGGTTTTTTTTTTTTTTTTTTTTTTTTTTTTTGGCCAGTGACATTACTACCAATGCTCATACTCTCACCTTTTTCCCACTTTCTCCCACCAGTCACGATGGACAGCTGGACGTCCAGCAACTGAAAAACTCAATCTCTGCTCCCCGCGTCGATTCCCCGCCTGTTGCTCCGCCTCTTCCAAATTCCACCCCCCTCCCCCATATCAGATATTAGGAACCTTCCTTTTTTCGCGACGCTGCCCGCAAATGGTCCACACGAAACCGAAAGAAAAAACTCAAAAAAAAACAGAAAGAATACTGAGAAATAGGATTTCGGTGTCCAATCACTGTTGCTGCCCTCGTTCGTTACACTCCTGCTGTTAAACCCTTTTTTTTTTTTTTTTTTTTTGATTCTGAGCTCAATTTCAAGCGGGTTGTCGCCGATTCATGGTGTTTGTGGCGATTCTTTTCGAGTGTTTCGCCTCTTTTCCCTCGCCGTCTCAAAAGCTCAGTTCTTCCTGTACCCTTTAATCAGCTCCCTTTGCCGTGCCTTCCTCTTTCTTTCTTCAACCCATCTTATCTCCGCTGTTGCCTCGTCCAGCTCTCCCGCGTCCTCGTTGGTTTCATTACAACTTGATTTCCTCGTTCGTTCCCTGTTTTTTTTTTTTTCTCCCTCGTTTGCTTGCCTTTCCTTCTTGTTACTTTTTTCCCGCCGTCACCTCACCCACACAGTTTGAGGATGTTTTGCTTTACTTTGACCCGTATCACTTTTTGTGTTTTTGAATAGCAACTTTTGCGTTTGGATATATTCTGCACCTGCTCACTCACCCCTAAAATGGACGAAACGGTGGGTGGGGACATCCCCCTCCTCCCACAAACAACGCATCGAGCCCAACAAAGAAGAGCCATAGCTACGACGAGGAAGGTTCACACACCCTTATAGCGGAACCTTGCTGAACGCAAACCGCGCCAGCCGACCGCGAACAGACCCGCCCGCCGCGCCCCCACGCCCCGCCCCCGCGGGTACCGGCCGCCACCGTTGCGCCAGGAGCTCTAGAATTGCCCGGCACCACCGGCGGTGCGACCGCCGTTCCCGTTCCAGTCGCCACCGGCGGCAGCGGCGGCGGCGGCGACGCGTCAAACAGCGGCGACGACGGCGGGTGCGTCTGCGGCGCCGCCGCCGCCGGGGGTGGCTGCCCCGACGAAAGCATCTGCGGGTCGCTGGACAGCGGGTCGCTACCGCGCAGGTCGCGCTGCGACGACGGTGCCGACGCCGGCCGGCCGTCGTCGTTGGTCACCGTGCGCGCGCGCTTTGCGGCGGGGGGTGGCGACGCGGGCCACGGTAGGTCGTCCTCGTCGTCCTCGCTTTTGTCAAAGACGCGGGTCACGGGACGGACGGGGATGATGGACTGCCGTTGCTGCTGCTGCTGGTGGTGCTGGGTCGTCGGTGGCGGCGGCGGCTGCGGTTGTGCCGCCGGTGGCACGATTGGTGGTGGAACGGCGGTCGCTGCTGTTTCCGCGAACAGAACCGGCTTCGGAGTAGGGTAAATCGTCGGCGGTCGCTGCGTGACGCGTCCACCTTTGGGCGCTGGACTCGGCTCACTCCCGTCCGGTTCAACTTCGTCGAAAAAGGCCCCGCGAGGGAAGTCCGGAAGAACAACGCGGGGCAGTGGTTGTCTCGGCCGCGGAGGGCCGGCTCGACTTGGCGCTGGCAGCGGCGCCCCGACTGCGTTTTCGTCAAGGAACGGTACTCTGCCGGTCGCGACCGGCGCCGGCGGCGGGCGGCCTAATCCCGTGAAAGCTTGTTGCACGGGCCATCCGATCGCGGTCCGCGTCGCAGAGTCCTCTTCGTCAGATAATTCGTCCGCAACCAGCCGGCGAGCTACCGGAGGAGCTGGAGCCCGTGCTGTTGCGACTTTCTGCGTGGGGCCAACCCCCTCCGTGGGAACTGGTGTTGTTATAGCGTTTCGACTTTGGTTCGAAAACGGGGAAGGATTTGCGCGGGGAGCTGTTGTCCCGACACTCTTTCCAAGGGTTGGATTTTGAGGGGGCCGGAGAGGTGCGGCCTGCGGCAGCTGCCCTGCTCCCATTCGATCCTTCAACGCCGGCCTTTCAGTTGCTGGCCACGGTACTTCGTCTTCGTCCGTTTCTTCGTCCGCCACAGCCTCTGATTGACGCTTCGCCAAAGGTTCCGCAAGCCCTCTGGGAGGCTGTTGTGACAGCGAGGGATCCTCTCGCGGCTGTGCACCGCCGTTGACTCCACCGCTTTTGCCGCCCTGGTCATTCCCACCGTCGTCGTCTCCGTATCGCCCAGTCGCGAGGTGGCTCAGACCCAGCTTGGCAAGTATGCTTGTTTCTGCATGAATGCTGTAAGCTGAACGAAGGATCTTCAGGAAGCGAGTTGCGTCACCTTGTTGCACGTAATCCTCTTCTGCGTCCTTTGGCAAGTTTTTGTGAAGGGCGGTTTGAACGTTCGAGAACCCTGCGGCACACATGGAAATTTCCATCAACATGACTGCGTTCACCTGGTTTCAACAGGATGTTTTGAAGGACATCGTTAAAGATCGTTTAGAAAGATCATCGGGGTCATGTACCGCATCTCGGACAGTTACTTCGCCCTGGCACATAAGACGGGCCTTGCCAAAACCTATTGTCAGCTTCGTTAAATGAACGCGAGAAAACTTACGTGGCTCTGAGCCAGTCGGATCAAACTTTCCAATAAACGGACCTAAAGGTAACAGTCAAAATTCCCACTTGATATCGAGAGGCGCAAGGAAAAAGTGAAACCAACCGTCGTTCGCGCAGCATTCCGCACATCCGATGCTCTCTGCACCTGGTAGTACCGTTTCAAAATCATGTTTCGCGGGCTCAGTCAACTTCGGGTGGCACCGAGCTTTGACAAAGCTGACGTAGGAACGAAGCTTGTCCAGTGACCACATGGAGCTTTCATCTGGAATGTCGGTCCCGTCCGCCGAGTCGTTTAGACCTAGAATGAAAGAGCAAACTTGCCTGGGCAAAGGGGGGGAGCGAAAGAGATTACAAACGGGAACACCCACTAAAATTGTCTCGAGCTCAACTTGTCCCAAGTTGGGTTCAGCCCGTCCACGAGAGTCAGAACCAGGTCGAACCGGGAGAGCAGCGGGCTCGCCAGGGCAATGTTGACCTCTAGCGTTTGCGTTGGATCGTACTTGCCTTTCGGGTTCGTCGCAGCGAGTATGGAACAACGGGTGTTGAGCTTGCACACAATGCCTGCCTGGAAACGATTTCAATCATGACCATTTTCGAACGGCATCTGACCTTGGCGACACTAATGGTCTGAAGCAATCGGAGGCGTTAAACACAAGCTTAAATCAAACCCGAACAAACCTGCTGTTCCATCGCCTCGTGAATGGCCGTCTTATCCTGCTCCCTTATACTCCCAAACTCGTCGATGCAACATAGGCCGCGGTCTGCAAGAACCAGCGCACCCGCCTCCAACTGCCATTCACCAGAGTCTTTCACAGCCGCCACAGTCAAGCCGGCGTTAGTTGAACCGATTCCAGTTGTCAACACAGCGCGCGGACTGATGCGCGCTGCGTACCGAAGAAACTGCGATTTCCCGATTCCTGCGAAGTTACTTAACATCAAGGGCCGGGTCCGACACGAAAGCGGGAAAACGAATACGTATCGTGACAGACCTGGATCTCCAACGAGTAGCAGATGACCATCGCCGCGTACTTTCATTCCAGCCTCGTTTCGAGCGACGCCACCAACCAAGACAAGCATCACCGCCAGCTTCACAAGGTACATCCCCACAATCTTTGGGCAAAAGGACTGTAAGATCAGATTTCGGGCTGTTTCGAATGTGGTGGGAAAATGGTTTAAAAATTGGAAGCTTGACTTAGAACTGAAAGAAGTCGGCATGGGGACATGGGGACTCACCCTTCATTGGGTTGTTCTCGTACTTTTGCCAAAAATTGAGGAACTCGGTTTGGAGATCGTCGATCAGTAGGTTTGAGACGCGTTGCTCGTTGTTGATGCGAAGGTGGTTGGCGACTAGGACAATCTCAATCCCTGGCCGTTCGGACAGTATGAGCGACTGCCATCGCCGTATAACTGTGCCACTAACTGACGGGTTAGACCCTGTCTACCATGTCGAAGCAATCTATCACGTTACCCACATGACAGCAACATCATCGCCCGCCTTACACTGATCCGCCAAATCGTCCTCCAAAATCACCGTAATCGACCTCGGTATCGTTCCGATCGCAAGCTTCGTAACCTGCTCCTGCACCTTGATCTCCTGATAATCCTTGCACGAGTCGGGCATCTCCCCCGCGTCGGTCGACAGCGGCTTGAACTTTTTCCCGTCGCACTGCGGGTGTCCGTCCGCGTCGACGCCTCCCGCGCCGCAGCGGGTCGGCTTCGGGAACTGGTTGAACTGCTCGCGGTCGTGGTGGACCGAGAAACCGGCGGCCGCACGTGGCGCAGTCGAAGAGCTTGCGCGTTTCCATGAGCTTGACCATGCCCGTTCGGATCACGGTGCCGACAAAGCAGATCAGCCGGCCGACCTCGGTCGAGCGGGGGACGCGGGAGAACTGGAATTCGGGGACTTGGCCGAGGCTGTGTCGGAGAAGGGGGGGTGGCTGAGCAGGTGAGTGCTTTTGGACGATCGGGGTCGGTAACTGCTGCCGGACTGACCTGGTGCATCGGGCGTGCACGAATGGCTTGATCGAGAGATGTTCGGCCAGCGGACTTGTGTCCAAGATGCGCTGCTGCGCCTTTTGCAAAGCGTCGTCCATCAGGGGGATGAAATGCATCGGCTTCACCAAGATCTGGTTGCAGATGGACTGGTTGTGGTTGAGGTACAGCAGCATGCTACAGCCGATGGAGCACAAAGATAAGAGGATATGCGTAAGCGCCGATGTTGCGGTAACTTCAGAACTGTTCGAATCGCCGCACAACTCACTCGATTTCGATTGCGTAGTGGCGCGATTGATCGGTTTCCGCCATCATGTCGACGATCTGCGCTTCGCACAGTGCGATGAGATCGAGTGCTATCTCATCGCGCTGTTGCAAAACGGTCACCGGTGCACGAGGAGCCTGTGTTCCCATCTTTGCCAACCAGCTGGACGGAGGGGTCCGAATTTGGATGGGAAAGGACTGTCCTGTCAGACCTCGATCAAGATTTGTTTGCAAAACCGAAGCTGGATTTATGCAACTTAAATAGTAACAATCGATGAATTACTAAGTCCTGACCCACTATTTTTCCTAAGTTTAGCTGTTGAATTCATATAGATCATTATCTGGCGAGTCCGAAACGCCCTTTCAAAATGTTCTTTATGAAGGCAGCGAGGGCCTCGCAGGATCGATGATCTTTGCTCTCCGAAGGCGCTATTCATCCTCTGCCACTTCATTTGTTGTTGGCGGCTCATATTGCGCCGCCAGTTTAGTCGTCTTTACGGCGCCGGCCTTGGATCTGGAAGTGGCTGTATTGCACGTGCTCTTACCGGCGCGACGGAACAGAGCGCCGTCAGCGCTAAACTGGAACCACTTGGCCGAGCAGGGGTCGCGGACGTTCAATAGGTCGTGGTCTTTTCGGGAGGAAAAAAGCATGAAGGGAGAAAGTTGGGGTCTTTCGTGCTTCCCCCTCACACCTCCAGTAAACGAACTTAACTGGCTTGTCGCTGGGGCTGGCGTGCACACGAATGTTCCCATACTTGGTGTCATGGTGAACATTGACAACGTCCTTCTGATGTTGCGCAATCTGGCCGTAAATTGCGTCGCTCAGTTTGACCTTGTTGGGGTGGTCTTCGGGTTTATCTCCCGACAAAAGGTACTTTGACTTTGCCTCGGGGCTGTCCTTCTGGGTCAGAAGCCAGTCCTTCAGCCCCGTGGTGTCGACCTTTTTTTGCACCATTTTGTCACCCTCGGCCGGCTTGAAAGCGGATGAAACAGTTAGTGAAGTAAAGAAATCTAAGGAAGAAAAAAAAATAATTGATCGTCATATTTACCTTCGTTGGTTGCGCCGATCTCCGTTTCCGAAAACCTCGGTTTAGGCAACAGCTCTTTGTAAGTGACATCGTTTGATCCGTGTTTCGCGTGGTAGACGGTCGCAGAGAGGCCTTGGCTGCTCTCCAATCTTTGGCAGCCGAGACGAGTCGCTTCACGCTTCACTTTCAGGGACGAACCGAAAGCGTTTGACAAGTTGGTTTGCTAAACCTCCGAAAACCCGCACTCCTGCAAAAAGTTTGGTCCAAAAAGGTGGAAGAATGGATTCCAGCAGAAGGCTCACCGTCTAAATAGCGACGCCTCTTCTTTGAGTGGAGTTTGATTGGGGAGAAGGATGAGGTGTGCTTCTCAAGTATTTATATGTAGTGCTTCGATCGGACGTCGCAAAAAGCGAGAAGAATATTGAAAGATGGATTTGAGCAATAATGCCTCGCACCGCTTCTCCCTTGCATTAAATACGCCGCTTCAATTGAAGCCTTGTTGTTGTTGGAAGGTCTTGCGAGGAGCACACGACCACTAAATACTGCACCCCATCCACGGAGCCTTGTCAAATCAACGGGAACAAGACAACGACGACGACGACGACAGTGACGACGAGGACAGGAAACACGTCGCCGACGTCGATGACGATAGCAACAGCGGTGGCAATCCCATTGCAAGTGGATGCCTCGATCGCCGCGGCGGCCGTGGACGCCGTGCGCTGCTTGAGAGAACACCAAAATTCGTAACCTGTAGTTTTCTAATGAATGAAGAATAGAAGTGACATCCCGTGCTTCCCTTTCCGACCCCCTCATTTGCTCTTCCTGCCGCCACCACCACCGCCACTTGCAGTCTTTGGTTTAGCAAGCAGCGGGCTTTGCGGCTGGCTGCTTGTTGCTTCGCACTGCGCCTGCTGGTCGGCGGTGCCTTGCCTCCATCTTTTGCACCTCCGCCGACGTTCCCGCCCTGGGTCTTCACGGCCATCTTGCTAGCAGGCCGCGTTGGCCCGACCGGCGCCGCCGCGCTCGCTGGCTGCCGCCTTGCTCGTCGCGGCCCCGACTCCGTTCCTAGTGACGGTCTTGCTTCCACCCGCGCCTCCTCGAGCTCCACCGCCTCCACCTGTCGCCGCACCGTCTTTCGCGCTGGCTGGTTGCTCGTCCCCCGACAGCCGTCCTTGGCACCAGCAGGTGCCGCCGCCACCCCCTCCGCACCCGCCTTTGCCGGGTGCGCGACGGAACAACGCACCGCGGTCAGCGCGGAACTGGAAACCTTGGATGAAACACGCCATTTTGATGCTAGCCTGGTCGCGGTCCTTTCGGCCTTCAACAGTGTGTTGCGGGGAAACTTTCTTGGCTGGGGGGGTGGGAGTGGGAAGGAGGGGTTGAGCGGGAGGAGCCGATGGGAAAAAGACAAAAAATAAATAAAATAAAAATAAAAATAAAAATAAAAATATTTGAACTGCATAAACGAACCATGACCCCAGTCGATGAGTTCCATTTTGGGGACCGTCCCCTGTCGTGGTTGCAGGGAAGAAAGGGAGAACGATGAGCTTATTGACTTTCCCCCCTCACATCCCGCAAACTTAACTGGCTGGTCGCTGGGGCTCGCGTGAACGCGGATATTCCCAGAATTAGTGTCGTGGTGAACGAAGCCAACGTCTTTCTGGTGTTGCGCGACCTGGCCGTAAATCGCGTCGCTTAGTTTGATCTTGCCACGGTGGTCTTCGGGTTTCTCGTCTGTCAAAAGGTACTTTGACTTTGCCTCGGGGCTGTTTTTCTGGGTCTGGAGCCAGTCTTTCAGCCCCGTGGTGCCGACCTTATTTTGGACCATTTTGTTCCCTTCGGCCGCAACGAGCTGGCCAGCTTGAAATTTAAAAGGGAAGCGAACATTAGGGGCCGCATTGATCCCCGACGATTGCCAACATAAATAAAATCGACCATTCTACTGACCTGCTCTCGTTGCATCCACTTCGTTTGGCCAAAGCTTCTTGTGAGGCAGTGGCTCCTTGTATATAACATCTTTCGATCCGTGTTTCGCGTGGTAAACGATCGCATCCACGCCCTGGTTGCTCACTTTCTCGCCAATCTTTGTCATTAGAGAGAAGTGTCACTCTTTTGTTTTTAACAAGAGTAAACACTAAAATGGAGCGCAGGCCTTACCTCCACCGACACCCCATCAACGTTCTCTCTCGTCCCTGTCTATGATGTCGAGTGATATCACGCTCAGCGCAAGAAATGGGATGTATGATGTCGACAAAGCAAAGGGGAACGAGGGAGAATGGGGAATGGAACGGCCTGCAGGTTTCACCTTTGATGCTTGGCTGCTGGGACCGGCGGCCAGCGCAAACGGCGGAGTGTTTGCAATTCGTGGGCGTATGAGCGCGGGGAGGGCTGTAAGTAGAAGAAGGAGGTGAATGGCGGCGACGGCAGCGGGGAAGCGGCGGGGACGGCGACGGCGACTGTGGCGGCGTGATGCAGTTGCGGCTGCCGCATTAGCAGAGGGCAGAGCCATTTTTTTTTTTTTTTTTCCCCTCAGTTCCGTGTGATTTTTGTCGAGGCAGCAAACAACACACTACACACCGAGAAGCTTTTTTAGGTATTACTCAATACCCGACGGAATCCGGGACACTTCGCTTGTGGGCGAAGCACCCAAACACGGAACTCAGGAGACAACCGGCCCTTCCACAAATAGCATGTTTTCTAATTTTTAGCTAAATATTACTTTTCGCAGGAGAGCACTGCGCCGACTTTGAACGGCTTCGAACGGTTTCGAACAGCATGGGCGCGGCAAGTCTTTGAATGGCAAGCAACCGTGCGGATAAACGATAGTAGAAAAAAATA
Organism: Zopfochytrium polystomum; assembly: GCA_025765615.1. Taxonomy (NCBI): domain Eukaryota; kingdom Fungi; phylum Chytridiomycota; class Chytridiomycetes; order Chytridiales; family Chytridiaceae; genus Zopfochytrium; species Zopfochytrium polystomum. The sequence goes on along the minus strand of JAIVFJ010000247.1, from coordinate 78,655 downwards.
GAAAAAAAACAGTCAAGCCAGGAGCGACTGAAGCCGAGGCAATTGTTGTCGAAAGGGAGGAATGCTTCGAGCCATTTTGCAAAGTGACCAAACTCACGTGTGCAATCCACATCTAAATTGAGCGATCCTTTCCAGACAACATGTTATAAACAAAAATGTGGTCAAGTGGCCTGCAATCTGAAGCAACAACACAGTTTGGCTTGCCACGAGAAGCCGTTCGCCGAGAAGCCGTGCGTTATCGTTGTCCAAGCGTATGAACACGTTCAAGTTCATCTCCGCTTGTGCCAGAGATACACAGCCAACATTGCGTCAGAGTAGACAAATGATTGACGGTGCGGAAATGCTTTTCAGTCAAATTCAACGTGCGGTGATGTCAATGGCCATCAGATCTCTGAGGGCGTAACAGAAAAACCACCCAAAGATTAAAAGAATTTCGACGGTAAAAGGATTGTGCCCGGAACTGGATTTGAACCAGGACCCAACCGCAGCGTCACCTCGGCCGTTATGATACCAGACTAACGCCATTACAGCTAGGCTAGCGGGGACTTTGTACGGTCAGCAGCGGCCCAGAACTTTTCCTGAAGATGAAATTGTTTGAGATTTGATTTGACAAGTCGAACACCATGACACCCAACTTCGTCTTCCATCTAATTTCCCCGCGCGAATTGACACGATCGCGGAAACCGATCCGTCGCGATACTCTGCGACCCAAATCGAGTGATTTAAGTGTTGAAGATTTGAACTACCGTGCAAACAGTTTTGTTTGCGAAACGAATTTTACACTGTCGATCATGTTTTGCTTTTGCAGGTTGCCGCTGTTGAGAATTGTCTGAGTGGCGCTTATCGACCGACCCGAGTCCCTCCTCCACGCTTTTGGTTGAAGTTGATTGTTAGGTCATGTTCATTGGCCTGTCTTGCCTTGAGCCAAGTGTACTAAAAGGCCGAGGTCAACGAAGGGAAAATTCTCCTTCTCAAATTACTACCAGCACTACAAAAGAGTGAGGAAGAGGCTTCCCCAACCTTCCTTCACAACAGCCGCCCTGCCAGTCGCTCCCACCCACGTACCTACTTTCGGCTTTGGGGCTGGAAGTGCGGGGCGAGCTTGACGGTGGGGAGAATGTGCTTGTCGAGCGGGGGTGTTGTGGGAGCGGAGGGCTTCCCCGACGAGGAGCCGCGGCCGTGGTTGGGGACGGGCACTACTTCCGGCGGCGCGGCGTCCGGCTTGGCGCCCGCCGCGTAGAATTAAATCGGTGGAGATCCTTTCGGCCTTCAACAGTGCCTTAAGTTCCTCGGCTGATGTTTCCCACCCGGCGGAGACCGAGGATGTGCACAGCCTTGAAGGGCATCAAAGCGAGTTAGCGCCATATGCGCAAGAAGTATATAGTCCATGCAAAGGCAAAAAGCAATAGAAAAGACGAAATGCGTAACGAATCAAGAAAATAGTCGATGAGTTCGAAGTGCAGACTCTCTACCACTCTTTCTTTCTCGCTCATTGAGATCTGTTCTCACACCAAGATACGAACACGACGTCAGCAATGGAGTCCTCCTTCGCGACCTCGCGACCTCCTCCTCCTCCTCGACTCTCCTAGGGCCTCCCGGACCAATCTTGCTTCCCCGAGTGCTTTCAAAGAAGATCAAGGCTGCGGCGCACCTGCCCGACGTTCGTCGCCCCCCAAGTCGCTGGCCCCGTGTGAGCCGTGCATCCCCGTGCTGGCATATTTCATTCTCCTCAAGCTCGTTTCGTTTTCCTCCCCTCACAGCGTCCAAATCGAGATGTTTTCGAGAACGTCCGTCAAGTACGCCGGGATCGCTTATTCTCAACGCGCCGACGCCGATCGAGCGGTTGCGATGTTGAACGGTCGTCCTTTCGGTAGAGGAGAAGGTGGCCTGCAACGCGACAAAAGTGAATCTTGGACGGTGGTGAACTGAGGCGGTTTCTCTTGCGTTGATTAACCAGACGCCCACCTGATATGGCCGGTACCCGCAGTTTTTCCGGCTACCAATGAAGGAAACAAGGAGCGATGCAGCTCACACCATCTATGTTCGAAACCTCCACCCGTGGATCACCGTACAGAAGGTGTGGACCACGTTGGAGACATCGGGTGAATTGTAGGAAGTTAACTTGAAGCACGGAATTTCACCGCTTATGGAGATACGCAGAGTGTACTTGGATATCAAACAAGGCGAATTTAGGGCCTTCGCTGTTGCAGCCTGTCAGTCCCCATTCGAAGCTAGAAGGCGGTCCGGCTATGTAAGATTCAGCCGGCCGATGATATCAAGTGCAGAACTGGCAATCGACGAGTATCGCGAACACGAGACTAGAGCACCTATGGTGAGATTACAGACAATTTTGGCCCTGAGAACGCCTGTCAGCGCTTTCCAAACAGTCCTTCTTGGAATACTCAGCATTGAATGAAAATCGTCGGTGCATTACCGATGGTCAGCACGAAGAGAAAGATTCAAGGGAATACACTGTTGAGTTCTGTCGATGACGCGCAATTTGCGATGTGGCAAAGTAGAGTCGCTCAGGAAGTAAAGAATGAGGCCCATGAAACTTTCGACTCTCGCAAAAGAAAAAAACAAAAAAAAAAACACTTACACGCTTTTTGCTAAGTAGCCGAGGATACGAATCCCTTTGTTTTTATCCTTATCACTCACTGCTTCGCCTTCCCAACTATCCTTTTTTTATTTTCTATTTTTTGTTTTCATTTCCTTTTTCTGGCCTTTCATCTCCAACCCCATCTTATCTTTCGCTGCAGCATCGTCCCTGTGCTCATTGGTTTCGTTCATACAATTTGGTTCGTTTGTTTCCCTTTCAGTTTGCTTCTTTGTTTTTCCCCCGCTTCTTTCCTCCTTGCCGCTTTGTCGACACTTCCCCCCGGATGTTTGCTTGAACCAGCATCACGAGAAATGGGTACAGTATAAAGGCTCTCAAGACGCACCACCAGCCCGAACGGAAGCGCTTGCCAAAGGAGATGTCGCAAAGAGGATAAGGAGGGGCTCCTCTTCCCCACGGCCCACTTTGCCGCCGCCGCCTTCGACACCCCGCAAAAGCAGAGCTCTGCTTCCGGAAATAAGGACATCGGCAAGCCCCAACGTGACTCGCAAATGCCGCTGCGGACTTCGACGGCCTTCAAGAGCAAAGCTCAACTCGAGCTCCCGCCAAAGCAGCGCGGGAGATCGAACGCCGTGCCAAGACGCCATGGACGACGACGTTGATTCGATGCCAGCTGTGATCTTTCAATTTCGTCTTGTTAACTCTTTCGTAACAAAGTCGATTGCGGGGTTGAGTGTGATGACATCACCTTTCAATTATGGGCGCTGCGGCTGAAACCCCCCAAACCTCGTAAGCCGGATCGCGAACGCGTCCCGCCCCGCTGAACCAACAGGCGGCCGGTAAACCCCACACCCTACGATCCACCGGGCGTCGCAGAACCGCCCTACCCGCCGTTCGCGTTCGTCACCGGACCACCCGGTCCCCGCACCGCGCCGCGAGACCTCGTCGTTCGGCCAACATCATCGACCCCCGTCAAACGAGCGGCGACGGCGGCGGGGCCGGGCCGGCCGGCGCAGATCACGCTGTTGACCACTACTTTGCATTAAGGCATCGTTTTTTGTTTATCCGCTCTGAATCTGCACGTCTGGTACAATCGGAGACATCAAGGCAGACTGCGTTAACGCGCGACGATTGCTTCATATTGCACGCCACTTGACCAGCCTTTTGTTTATTACGTGCTCTCCGGCTAGAATCACTATTGTTGAATATCTGGCAGTTCCAAATTTCAGGTATGAAAAACACCCTTGAGTTCGGTCGATAACGCGCAATCTGCGACGTGGGCAAAGTAGAGTGGATCAGTGAACAACGGCATGAGGCCCATGAAACCTTCTTACACGCGTAGAGGCAGTCCTGCACCATCAATTTCAGATGCAAAGCCTGCAGGTGATCGATCTCGCTCAAAGCCATCTCATAATCCGCCACCCCTCCCGCGCCACCGTCCGCCTTGCCCGCCACGTCCCCGCGCGACACGTAATACTTGTGGAAGGACTCTCCAAACTTGACGCACTCCTTCTCAATCTTTGCGATGGTGGCGTCCAACGTGTCGACGCCGTGGACCTTCCACTTGTGACCCTTTTCACGGAACTCTGCAAATTGCAGCCACTGCCGCAGTACGATCGTCACGTCGACGAGCGCGTCGATCTCGGCGCGCAGCGTGCGGATCCGGTCGGCGAGGGGCGCGGGAGGGCCGCCCCGGAGCCGTTGAGGGTAGGGCGAGGCGGAGCGAGGGCGCTTGTTGCGGGCCGACGGCGTCTTGTCGGCGTCGACGTTATCGCCGCCCCCAGCGTCGTCCTGGTCGTTGACGAGGATGCTAACGTGCTGCGGGTGCGGCACGGGCGTCGCATTCAGCGCCTCGTCGGCGCCCGTGTCGCTCTCGGCCTCAAGCCGTTCCAGGTCGTCGGCGGCAAAGGTCTTTCGGCGCTTGTGCGGGGTGGAGACGGGGTTCGCGTCGGGTCGGGTAGTCTTCGCTGTCGGGTCGCGACCTTCCTCGGCGAGGAGGAGGTGGTGGCGGGCGAGATCTGACGAGGGTTTGAGAAGGAAGCGGAGAAGGTGGATCTTTTGCGGGATGTCGACTGGGGGGTGAAAACGTTGGAGGAACTTGTGAGTGGAGGAAACGGCAGGCGGTGTTTTGAATGACGGTACCTTGAGCGACGATTTTTGCTTCCTGGGGAGGGCGGGACCTTGTGAGAACGTTGTGGTGCGGGTCAGGGAGGAAGACCTTTACCTTTTCAGCCTGGATGAACGCATCTGCAGACAGCTTCTTCAGCTCAGCCGGGTCGTTGGACAGCTGCAGTCTCTTGAGGGCCAGGTCGGTCGCGCTGGCGCTGCCGTGGTGGTGGTGGTGGTGGGTAGAAGCGACGCGGTGGTGGTCGGTGTCGGCGGTGTTGGCGGAGTCGGAGATCGCAGCCGCGATGGCGGCGCCTGTTGGCATTGGTGATGACATGGCAAACAGTCCAAGCATGTTGTTGTTAGTTGCGTTTGCGGCGCACAAACTTGAAGGCGGTGACGCTAGGTTGACTAATCACACCATCACGCGCTGCTCATAGTTACCCCCAACGCCCACTAGTACCACGGGCAGGCGCGATGACCCTGTCAGTCATAGTTCTCTCTCTCTCTCTCTCGCTCTCTCGTTTTCCAAGCATTTGTCATTAGCTGGAATCAGTCAGGCTTGTGGGGTTATCGGTTATCGATATTTCATTGATGATATTTAACAAGAAGTGCACCAACAACTTAAAAGCAGACAGGCATTGCAAGCAGCATCAGCAAAAGAAGAAATCAAGAAATGGGAATCTTCTTGCGGCCCTCGTCGGGAGGTGCTGGCCTCTTGGTGATGGTCAGCTTCAAGACGCCGTCCTCCATCGTCGCGCTGATCTCGTCCGGGTTCGCGTCTTTGGGCAGCTGGATGGAGCGGGAGAAGCGGCCGTACGCGCGCTCCACAATGTGGCGCTTGTGAGAGTGATTTCGAAAGAGGGGTGAATGTCAGCAAACTAGAGTGGGCTGGAAACCCAAAATAAAAAGAACTTACGTGCTCGTTGCTCTCGTCAGTCGAGGTCGTCCGCTCCCCGCTGATAGTCAGCACATCGTCCTTGACCGAGAGCGACACCTCCTCCTTCTTGACGCCAGGAACGTCGGCCTTGACCAAGTACTCCTTCTCCGTCTCTGACACGTCGAGCGCGAGTCCGTCAGAGAAGGGCCCGCGTAGCGACGACGGGACGGCGGGCGTGAAAACGTCGCTGAGGAGGCTGCTTCCAAGGCGCGAGGGAACGGGAAGAGGTCGTTCACGAGGGCGAACGGGTCGTTTGCGACGAGCCTGGAGGGTGAGTGGCTGGATCCGGCGTTGCGGTGGGTCAGGCTGGAGAGGGCGCGGCTCTTGGGCTTGAGGTGAAGCGCGAGAGGCGAGGAAGTTGAGGCTGGTCGTGGGCCACTGCGGGCCAATGCGGACGTTGCCCGGCGAGCGGCGAAGCGTGCAGGGTGCATTCTGATGGTTCTGATGGTGGGGTTTTTGCACAGCTGGTGCGAGAGGTTTTTAAGATGGCGCGGGGGGGGGGGGGGGGGGTGATTCACTGTTCCGATGGACTAGAAAAGGTTTTTTCTCTGGGATGCACTTCTTCCTTCGGCCGCCCGCCTTTATAAATGTTTCCCACATCATTCCAGAAATTTCTCGCAGCTGCGAGACGGTTGGTTCTGAACCGTCGTCGTCCTCTGAACCCACCAGCAAGAGGGATTCAAACGTGAACCACCCTCTCGGCAATCACCAGAATCACCCGCGAAACAGGATGCGGATCCAGTCCTCCTCGCCGATCTCGCCGTCCCCGTCCTTGTCCGTCTCGTCGATCATCATCTGGATCTCGTCGTCGCCCATGTCCTCGCCCAACTCGCGCGCCACGCGCTTCAGGTCCTTGAACGAGATCTTGCCGCGCCCCTCCACGTCAAACAGCCGGAACGCCCGCATCATCTCGGCGTGCGTGTCCTTCTCGGACTGTGGGGGCGCGCGCGTGAGGTGTGGGTGTGGGTGAGAGAGAGAGCAGAGAAAGAGTAGAGTTTTAGAGGAGTGAAGGTGATGGGGGAGGAGAGGGGCTGATAGTGGTCGTGGGGACAGTAAAGGAGAGGATCAAGCGAGATGGAGTTCACCAGCTTCGCCGCCATCAGAAACAGAAACTCGTCGAAACTGAGGCTCGGCTCCTCCTCTGAGGCAAACTCGCTCGCCATAGCCCACACCTCCTCCTTCGTAGGATTAAACCCCAGAGATCGCACTAGCAAATAGTGTTATCTTTGCAGCAAACCGCTTCAACGACGGAGGTACGCACTCACAATCCGAAGCTCAGACAGGTCAATCGACCCAGACCCGTCAGTGTCAAACAGATCAAACACCTCGCGGATCTCCTGCAGCTGCTGTGCAGTTAGATCGTAGTGCGCTGGAGCCTGTGGTTCCTCCTCGTGTTGTTGTTCCGGAGCAGCCTTGACAGGCAACCGACGACCTTCCACGCCTTGCTCGGAACCAGCGTTAAAGGGCGGCATCACGGCCCCCGCCGGGTTCGCCGACTGCTTCCTCGACCCTTGCCTCGATCCCTTCACCGACCCGGCCGCTCGATCCCCGTCCGCAAAGTCCTCCTCGCTGATAACCTCCTTATATATCCGCACGTGCCCGACGCCGTTCTTGTTGACCGTGATCGACGGGCGGCGGCTCGAAGTCGAGCTCCGACGGCTGGCGAACGACGATCCGTTGTCCGTGGAGGCCGCCGAAGAGTTCGACGACGACGACGCCGCGCCGAGGCTGCTGGCGGACTGCGGTCGCGAGTGCGCGCTGGAGGGGCGATCGCCCCCCCCCGCCGCCGCCGCTGCTGGAGGGACGATCTACTCCGCCTCCGCCGCCGCCGCTCTCATTCGGGAACGTCACGACTTTCTTGACGGGCTCCTCCGGCATGTTGGCGCCATGCACTGTTCGAGAGTGCTTCGATCGGAAAGTGTGAAAAGAAAAAAAAACGTGAAGTAATGTGGACTGTAACTCAACCGATTTGTAATTCGCGAAGACACAGTATGATTGCGAGGAGGTGCCGTTGTGCTCTCAAACAGGGGTGAGTCTTTTTCCAATAAACTGTACGGGCTTCTCAAAGGAGAACGAAAATAACCTAACTTACACAAAACAATGTCGGGCATTATCGCCTGCAGCGTTCGCTTTCTGGGACTGCGAGGACAAGAGTCGCACCCTCTTCCAGGCTGCATCTAACCAACAAGATTTCGGACAAAGATCCCATGGAGAACAGTTTCCTAGGATCGTTTCGCTTCTTTAGAGCTTATAGGTGACGTAGTGTGCACAGCTGTCACGATCGACAGCAGCATCGTTCCACTTCAACGGCACTTGAGGGGGTGGAAGGCCAGCAGTATACTCATGAAAATTCACGGCCATGGCGATCGACAAGTCAACAAAACGCGAACGACACGCACCCTGCTCAATCCACATTTCGAAGATACTGGGCGCCGAAAGACGACTGTTGGAAAGAGGACCGGGTTGCCACAAAAAGTACACCAAGGCTGGGATCGACAATGCACAAATCTCCCGCCTCTTCTAATCATTCACCGATTTCCATTGTTCTACCACCACTTCGAAGGTTTGCCGCCCCACATGGGGCCGAGTTTGGATGGACAGCTCCCGGGCAAAAAAAGCCGCACAAAGTCTGTGCCCGAGCAGCTCCCCCACCAGTCCAGCACCCTCTCGATCCCTGGCAAACTTGAGCACGGCCGCGTCGCCAGCGATCCACCACTTGATCACGTCGATTTTTGCCGCGCTCTTTCGGTGTGTTTTCAGGGGGGAATCCCCACTGTCTTTCCCACTTTTTGTAAATCTGGATCGCCTGTCGCCCCGCTTGGCACTGGTAGTCGGCTCTCCTCTAAGCCTACAAATGGCGTAGAGACATAGAGTGGCGAAATGGAAGCGGGATGGCGAGTCCGGAACGTGAGATGCATCGTGGGAGAGTCAGAGGTTCGGCGAGTACACAAAAGAATAAGAAAGTTCATGTCTGTCTATTGTGGCCCCTCGAGCTCAATGACCGCATCGCGTACTGTAGTGTCACCGCAGCCCTCCGATCCACGAGATATGCCGTTCGCCAGGAGCCACTTAAAAAAAGCTACTTGTCAGCCTCTTGTAATCGACAAAAAAAAAAAGCTTTACCCTCAAATACAACTCCGTCATTTGTTTCCCAAACTCCTCGGCGGCGTTGTGGATGTTGCAGCCAACCTGCTGAAAGTGCGCTCGCACAACAGGGAGCGCAGACTCCTCCCACTCGTGCTTGGCGATCGTTGTTCTTCGGCACTCGTCGTAAAACCCTAGCGAATGAGAAAAAAAGTGTGTCATGGATACACAGAGTCTTGCAGCGGCTTCGATCGGCGGCTGGGGGGCTTACGGAGAACGTTCGGATCCACCATGACGGAGCTCTTTGGAAGCCCATCGCTTCCACCGTCGGCGACCAGATGGAGTCCTGTCACATAAGCAGCATTAGTTCGTTTGTTGTTCCAATGCTAGAATATCAGCAAACCTTGCAGAGAGCGCACACGCGATAACGCAACGTATGCCTGCCCCGGTGAGAAAACCTAATTGAAAGAGAATACAGCTTAGTGCGCGTCTCTTCCGTCCATCTTCATGAGTTCTCACACGGCGAAGATCCAGCGAAACTTTGTCCAGAGACAATCCTTGAGACTGCCATCCAGTGTGGTGTCGGTTACTAGTGAAACAAACCAATTAAAAGTCACACCTTATGAATGGTGATGGCCCAGCCATGCACCAACGGCACTTGTCGGCGTGCAATGATTTTTGACGGACTCAGCTGAATGAAGATCAGAAGGAGGTTCCGCTATCCACGAGTTCACCCAACTTGCGCTTCGAAGTTGAATTCGTCAATGGTCCGTACTTTGCCCTGTTCAAATACGACAACCGGATACTATTGCGCGTGGTGGTTGTCAGCAAGACCATCTTTGAAATGCCGCTTCACCTTAGTGCTGCTCTTGGCATTGCCGTGTTCATCTTTCGCAAAGTCAAAGTCGACAACTACACCGCGAGAGCCATTTACGAGCCCATTTTTGATCTCCAGGTCTGTGACGAAGGAGTCACTCAAATAGTGAAAGAAAAATGCCACCGGAAAAATCAAACAGAATCTCTTACTCGCGATGAGGAGGACCTGAGTCCCGACCTTGAGCCGAATTAATTCAGGAGCTTGAATATAGTCGCTGATGTGTATTAAAAGCTTGCCAAGCAGAGGTTTAGCAGCCAACCGAAAAGTTATATCGAGCACCTTTTGTGTCTTTTCGTTGCTGGCCCAGTCCACAGCCCGAAATTCGTGAACGACTTGTGCTTGAAGGTCGTTGAACATTTTTTCGTTTCGGTCGGACGCGTCCTTCTTGTGCGAAAACAACCGTGTGGCGACGATCTTGGACTCATCCAAGAGTCTCTTGCATTGATTGAGCATGGTCCGATCCTGCGTGTGGACTATGATGAGCGCTTTTTCCAGCTTTTTGGTGCGGGCTGCTTACCTGCTCCAAATAAACACCGCATCTTGTCAAAAGCGAGGAACGTTATCGCCAGAATTTACAATGCGTCTTTGGAGCTCCACCTTATTCTGTTGAGGGCGCTAACAAACTCGAAATCGTCTTGTCGAAAGATCTGGGAGTTTCCGCTGCATTAGCGCAGTGCGAAAGTCTCATAATCAAAGCTTGCCTTTGTCAGTTCCACAAACTTGAAGCCAACCTCCCTCCATTTCGGGCTTTGGAAAGCAAACAGAGTTCGAGGATCGAAGACCTTACGGCAGTCTGGCTTCAAACACGTCGCCCTCGACTTGTCGAGTTTGTCGATCTCAACTTTGAACGACGAGCAGTGGGGGCACTGTTGCTTCGACGGAACGGGCGGCAGCTGGAAAAAGTCTCCGCACACAATCACCTGCAGCCCGCCGAATGGCTTGTTCACCTCCCGAACCTCCCTCGCGATGGCTTCGACCTTTTTTGAAACAAACTCGCGTTGAAGGTTGTCGGCGTAAAAAGTTCCCTCTCACCTTTTCAAACAGGTCGGCGGAGACCATGGAAATCTCGTCTATTATCACAACATCAATCTCTTCCCACCGATCCCGGTTCCGCGTCACCGAATTTGCCACGGCCATTTCGACAGTCTGACAAGTGCCTAGCGAAGCGTATGAGTGGATAGTGCGGCCTCCGACGTGCATCGCGGCGACTAGGCGAATGTCAAACAAGTTTCCCATTAGAAACACGTAGACCGACAGCCGTGCGATCAGAAACACAGGGCGAACTCAACTGCCAGTCGGTGCGAGAATCACTGTCCGCCGTCCGGCATTCCGCAGCCGCGCGACAAGGGTCTTCACGGTGAAAGATTTACCCGTCCCGCCGCTTCCGGTGACGAAGCACGAAATGCCCGCCAGGGCAAGGTCTATCAGCCGCTGTTGCTCGTCGCTGAGTGTCTCATCTTTCGGAACGGTGTTGTTGGAGCTTGATTCCTCCGGTTTGCTTTCTGTGTGAAAGGATCCGATTCCGTATCGATCCATGAAGACTTGGGAGGTATGAGGAGTGCGTTGAGGGGATGAGGAGGGGTTAAGTTGAAGCGAAAGAATTTAATGGCAGTGGCCTCACCTCGAGACTGGAACAGTCGATCCTGACGCAACTGAACTTCAAGGACCCGACGCTTCTCCCAGTCCTCAAACACTTTCACAGGCGCTACGGGAGGAGCTTGGGCTGCTGCTGGCGCATCGTTCTTTGCTCCCGCGTCGTCTATTCTCACGAAGTCCAAGCAGGCCGCCACAGGGTCGTCCTGCGTCACGTCCACTCTACCAGCATCCGTCGCAGTCCCCGAGCTGAAACACATCGTCTCCTGGGACTGCACATGGTTGGCCGAGTCCGGCTCCTCGTCGCTATCCAGCACGATCACTTCGTCCAGGGACGGGTTGCAGAGCGGCGGCGGCACCGGTGGCGTTGGAGCAGTCGGACGAAGCTGCGGGTCCACCTCCGACGGAGTCCGACTGATGAAAAATGGCAGCGGCGATGCCGCAGGATCGTCGCCGTCGTCGCCGCCCGCTGGTTTGTCGACGCGCATGCCGTCATCAAAGAGATCGCCATCGCCGTGGTCGGGAAGGTCGCCAAAGTACCGCTGGGATCCAGCACCGCCACCGCCGCCACGGGTGCCGCCACCGCGGGCGCTGCCTCGTGCACTCCGCCCGCGGTCCCCACGATCTCGCCTCCGCCCGGCGGGGCCGGCCCCGCCGGGATCGCGGACGCCGCTCGCCAAGCGCTCCACCTCGTCCCACGTGAAGGCGTTGCCGCGCTTGCTCGGCTGCCTCAGGTACGCCTTGGCCTCGTCGACGGAGCCGAAGCCCTTGAACTCGGAGCCTGGGAAGCCGGTGACGCTCTGCGAGCATTCGGTCCTGTGTGTGTTTTGTTCATTGCAGAAGGCGGGGGGCTGAGGAGAACAGATAGCGAAGCAAGTTGGGTGGAGCCGATACGATGGATCTCACCAAGACCAGAAAATCCCGCGCTGCTTTCCTTCCCGCACGGCGTAGCACTTTTTGCCGCCGCCGCCGCCGCCGCCGTGTCGTCCTTTCGCGAACTTCCACCAGATTGGTTCGGACATTGTTGCACGATCCCCAGCAACCAAGATTTTTCTTTATTTCAGTTTATTCGCTTGCGCCCTCTTCTCTTTCCCCTCGGAAGGCTTCCCCAAAAACCCCAGGTAGAACGACAGACATAAGGCGCAGGGGAAAAATTCAGTAAGAATCAACTACTGTCGATCCGGGTGAAGCACAGCTTACCTTGGTCCAAGCAGCTGGATCATGTCTTCCCTGCTGAGCACCTCCTTTCTGAACAGCTTCGCCCCGGATTTGCCGATGCCAAAGATACCCCCGCCGGCCCATCCACCGCTGCCGCCTGCGGCTCGGCTCGACTTGTACGTACGAAACGGGAATCCGCTGGCGAGGGGGGATGCCGATTTCACGCTGCGCCGCCTCCAGATCGCGCTCGAAACTCTCGATCCTCCCGATCGTTTAGTAGTAGTGGCTGTTTTGAGCACCCGCGCCACGGTGAGGCGCATCGGGACGGAGGTAGACGGGCACTAGAGGAGGATAGGCAGACGTGTCCCAGTAATAGATCGAGCAGGACGAGGACGACCTTCTTCTTCGCACTCGTTCAAATTTATGCTGCCGGAAACTGCACAGGACAGGAGGCAGGCAATCGGTGAGTTGCAAAACGCCTCACTCCTTCTAATCGCGTCGCCAAGGTCATGGATTGCTGGAGCCGCACAATCGAAAAAGGAAAAATGGAACCTGCGGGAACTCAGCAAGATCTCATAAATACGCACATTTATGCGTGCACGGAATGGTTGCGCCCGGAGAGAGCAACGATTACGGACATGCGCCCGACCGCATACATTACCCATCGCCTAGCCCTTGGTGGACGACTCGGGCTGTTAAAACTCCTTGCAAAAAGATTGAAGACAGGGTTTGTGAAGCGACAAGTTTGGGATTGATCAAAAAGATGGACACATTAGCACCTGACTGGGAGTGTATTGGCTATGCCCGACGAATGCCGTACCGCTGCACAGCCGGACAGTGTTGGACTCGAACCTGGGCCGGCCGCTCAGTAAACGTCGTAGGCCAATCCGTTCACCCGACGCCCCAAAGCAAGCGTACCTAACCACTGCACGAGAGAGAGAGAGAGAGAGAGAGAGAGAGAGAGAGAGAGAGAGAGAGAGAGAGAGAGAGAGAGAGAGAGAGAGAGAGAGAGAGAGAGAGAGAGAGAGAGAGAGAGAGAGAGAGAGAGTGTGTGTGTGTGTGTGTGTGTGAGGAGAGGTTGTCCCGAAGTCGTTTCACGGGACGGGAAGAACCTCAACCAAAATTCGTAGTAAATCGCCCTTTCGCCCGAGATGAGCGAGGCGGGCGGAAGATAGTCCGTACTTTGAGCAGTCTCTGCCTTTCTCCTCCTTCCGAAACCAAAATTCTTTCTTCCTGTTGGACGGTTCAATTTAGAGCCGAGTCGATATTCAAGCCTTCGCGCCCACTCGCCGTCTTTCTTGCCAGCAAACACTAACACATTTCCAAATTTCATCCATGAGCACGGCGGAATAGGATTTCCGTCAGGCAAGCGACAGCCGGTGTTGTGTGAAGATATCCGGCAAGGGCTGGCGGGACAGGCTGGCTTTGTGCTCGTCCAGACACACAGACAAAAAATGTAATGGGCGCAGCACCTTGGCCGTCGGGCGAAGCACGCGGCCGCGCCGCTTCCCCATTTAAAGATGGACACAGCAGCCCGGTACACTTCCGATTCAAAAACCAAGGAGCGAAAGCAAGGCAGCAACCCGGTGGAAGACGGACACTCACATCAACAGGACCGTGACATTACTGCCAGCACCAAATGCGCTTCCTTGTCCTCTTGTTTGCCATCTTGGCCCTCGCCGTCCTGGCGTCCAGCGCCAGCCCCGTGGAGCTAATCCGAAGAAGGTAAATGTCCAGGGTCATAAGTTCTGGTTTGGTGTCGGCATGCGCCGACATGCGCTGACAACTCCAACCAACTGTTCTTTAGGCATCCTGAAAAGCCGTCGCGTGAGTCGTGCTACAATCAAAGGCCATCCCCAACGCCTTTTCAACTTTTTAATTTCTGCATGGGTCGTTTCCTCCTTCCATGATAGCTCATTCTCACGCCCTTTGACTTCACGCCCTCCGCCCTGCCCTCCGTTCCCACCCGCCTTACCATCACCAACCCTGTTCAGCTCCGCCCTCACCGCGACAGCGACCACCTCAGCAGCAAGGACAGCAGCAGCAGCAGCGGCAACAGCAACGACCGCCGCCGCGACAACAGCAGCGTCCACAAGAAATCCAAGGCTTTGGAAACCTTCCAACAATTCGTGGCGGTCGCCGAAACAACCGGCCCCCGGAGAACGGCGCGAACCCGAACTTCTACCAGAAATGAGCTCGTCGCGAAGCCCGATACGTCCATTAAGAAGTTTGTCGTTGCTGTCAATAAAGAGGAGAAGGGCCGTGGGACGATGGAATTCAAAGTGTGTTGATTTCTTGCCTGGTCCAGGGGTGATGACTTCGCATGAGAATGAAATGCCAGAATCGCACCCGAATTTTCAATTTTTTTTTTCCGCTTTGATTTTACTCGATGATCAGCTTGCCTGGAAGAAGAGCCCCACTGCAGATTGCGAAGGGTCGTCAGGAAGCGACGGCGGTCTTGACCAAGAGATGGCAGGATCGTTTGAGAGGTTCGGGCAGCTGCCGTGAAACCTCCAACCCCTTCACCCGACAGCCCCCAGTGATTTGCGCCTCTAACGGCTTCCGCTCTCTCTTCTCTGCTCATTCCGCACCACAGCTGCGACGTACACCACGTCCAGATGTCCGCTCCCAGACCGAACGCCCGCATGGCCGCGGGCACATCAGACGACATGCAATCCTTATCTGCGGCAGCCCTGGTCTTCAGCCGCGCACGGACACGCATCTTTTCCGCCCCCACGGCGGCGGTGATGTCGCGATCATCAATGCCATCGTTCGCGGTCTCGAAGTGCGGCTCCGCGATCAACCTTTGTGAAAAAGTATTGCAACTGTGCCCCGACTTGTCATCGTTACATATCTAATATCAGGTCGCATTTTGGCGGATAAATTAAGTCCTCCAATCAGAAAACTCCTCGCTTCCTTTTTTTATCCCGTTTCCTCCCCCCAAAAAATGAAGAAAAGATTCTCCGCTGTGTACGTAAGCAAAATTGGGTGTTTTTCCACCGATATCATGGATGTGTCTGGTCAAGCCTTTTTGCGGAAATTTAATTTTTGGACAAAAAGGCGACGCCTCTTGTTATAATCGGCCAAAACGGGCTGATTTTCGGAATTTGAAAACAGCTAAAAAAAAAAAAAAAGAAAAAGAAAGAAAAAAAAAAAAAAAAGGAAACACACACACACACACACACACGGACATGGACGACAACAACACTCGCAACCATCCAGCAGGCGACGATCGGCCGGCCGCCGCCGCCGTCGCCGTCACTCTCGGCGACGATCTGACCGACCTGACCCGCATAACGTCGCTCGAGCACGCCGCCGCCGCCGCCGCCGCCGCATCCTCCTCCTCCTCCTCCTCCTCGGCCGGCCGACCGCCGCTTGGACATGCGGCTCCATCGCAACAATCCCACTTTGCCCTGCCTTCCAGCGTCATCTCCCCGAGCCCCTCCCCGCCCGCCGGATCCTCCTCCTCGACGTCCTCATCCCCTTCTCTCCCGATCGCGTCCGTCTTCCAACGCCACCCGCACCTCAGACCTTCTCCACAGCAGGATCCCGCCAACTCGCCGCTGCTCCGCTCGATCGACAACACTGGTCTCTCGTGGCCCTCTGTCGGCACGCTCGCGCGCAAGACCGAGTCCCCGCACGCGCGCGAAGAGCGCCTCGCGCGCCTAACAAGCGCGGTCGAGACGCTTCTCGAGTGCATCGGCGAAGATCCCGACCGCGAGGGCCTTCAAAAGACGCCGCTCCGGTACGCCAAGGCTCTCCTCTTTCTCACAAAGGGGTACGAAGAGAACCTGCAGGACGTGATCAACGGCGCCGTGTTCGAGGAAGACCACGACGAGATGGTGATTGTCAAGGGCATCGACGTGTTCTCGCTCTGCGAGCACCACATGGTGCCGTTTGTGGGCAAAGTCGCGATCGGGTACATTCCGAATCGGCGCGTGGTCGGGCTCAGCAAGCTGGCGAGAATTGCGGAAATGTACAGCAGGCGGCTTCAGGTGCAGGAGCGGCTGACCAAGCAGATCGCCGTCGCGCTATGGGAAGTGTTGCAGCCGCAGGGCGTCGCGGTCACCATGGAAGCGTCGTGAGTAGTTGTTGAAGTTGAAGTTTGATAGTTTGTTTGTTTGGTGTGCGATCAAGCGATTAAGCGCGAAATGCGATCGCATTTTGGCTGTTTGGTTCCTTGTCACTCACTCACACACCCACACACACACACGCACACACAGGCACATGTGCATGGTCATGCGCGGCGTCGAAAAGCCGGGAAGCTCGACAGTGACGAGCTGCATGCTGGGCGTCTTCCGCGACGACCCAAAGACCCGCGAAGAGTTCCTCAAAGTAAGCTCCCCCCCGCGCAGATTGGATTTTCCTTCCGTTATGGTCTCTGGGTACTAACGCCGGCCCCATTCCCCTTTCTTTCAGCTGTCCCGATCATGAAATATGCAGCACCGGCGCCATTCTTCTCCTAACTGTGACTTTTTTCACGTGCATCCGGGGAAACAAAAAGACACTCTGATTTAAAACTGGCACGAAGCATCGGCCGCTCATCTTTTCTTCCCGTATCGTCCTTTCTATCTTGACTTAGAAGGAGATGAATTTTACACCACCAGCAGAGCCTTTGTTGGTGGTAATTGCGAGAATCAATACCGTCTATAAACCCCACTTAGCGCGTGCCGCCTGAGGGCAGATTATTTTCACCTTCGTTTCGTTCCCAAAGTACGTCAAAAAAGGTCGAGATCGTCACCGCCAACGGCCGGCTGCTCTCCGGCATTGCCAACGAATGCAAACACCTCGCCGCGTGCAAGCAGATCGTGCTCGCGCTGTTGGGCACTTCCATTTCGTGCGACAGGAAAAACCGCTTTTCGGATGACTACGCTGTGGGCATGCTGATGGAGCCGTTGCAGGAGGGCGGGCCGATGGTTCTCAACAAAGTTGGAGTTTACCATACCTTTTCGTACAATGAGGCGGCGGATGGAAGGCAGTCTGAGACGCAGCGAAATGTAGCCGATCATGCGGCCTTGTTTGAGGAATTTAGCGTGCGTGACATTCTCATAAAATAAGGGAGAAAATAACATCATAATTTATCCTTTCAGCAAGTTTCTCGCAAGCGGTACCGCAGCGCCAAAATGAAAAAGTTCTCCCGACTCCGCCAAAATAAGAGTAGGAGAAGACTTGTCAGTGGGGAACGTAAAGCAGATGGTTGTGCCGTTCGCTAGAATTGAGGGAGGCTTGACCGAAAGAGCGGCGGGCGACCGTCGCAAGTTCTGTCCAGTTGATATGTGTCACAATTGCAATTCATCTTCGGTGCAAAGCCGACCCGAGTCCACCACCACTGATAAGGGTGGGCCTGCGCTGAACGATCGTAAACCTGGAAGGCTGCCACGTGACAAAGTAATCTGAGCGGAGCCGCAGCAAAGCAGTCTGCGACGAGGGCCAGGATTCGATGAGCGACCTCGGGTCCAGCTGGGAAAGGCCGTCGGATGCTGCCACGGCGGCGACCGCACTCATGTGATTATGAGAAGTAAGTAAGGAACCGGTGACAGCCAAACCGGAAGTAAGAGAACAGTCCAAACAGTCATAAACATATCCTTGCCATCTCAGCTCTTTCGCTCCTCACTGTTAGACTGGATCCGAAGCCGCCCGAGCTCGGTCTCAGTTTCTTCTTTCACATTCGCCTCTTACCAGCCCAACAGAAACAACACTTTCCACTAGCCAGGGAACGGCGCAAATCACTTTTTCAACTCCATGAACTCATGGGCGTATGGTACGCCCCCGTCAAAGTCCCACATGACCACTTCGCCAGCCTAGCACGAGAGAAAAGGGAGGAACGGAGCATTAGGCTAATGTGCCTTTTTGAAAACCGAATTTGTGCTTACTGCCTCGCCAACTACAACCCCTGATGCATGCAGACACAACCCTGAAAAGAATTCGCCCTGTTTGCGCAGAGAAGGTATTTGGCGCACGATCGTTCCACCGTTGAAAAGGTCACGAACTACAATGCTGATTGTGGCTCCAATTTTGCTTTTCACCAACAGATTGCCGCAGTGAAGGCTGAGGACAACCAGCTGGTCGTCGCAAGCTTCCCCAAACAAGCGCTTGCCAGATCGAATGTCCCACGCGTAGACCCCGTTCTGGCATCCCGCAGCGAGGGTGGAGTTTTCGAGCTGAATCGACGAGACGGCGCTTTCAAATTCTTGCGTGTGGACGAGGTCTCCAGAAGGCAGGCGAAGCACTTGGACCGTATTGTCTGAAATGGTAAACGCAATGAGACCGTTGTGAGCGTCGACGCTGCCGTACGAGCGCTTCGCCTTTGTAAACGTTTTCACAATGGCTTTTGTCGAGCGGGACCAAACGTTGACGCGATCCTCGTCCGCACCGACAACGAGCTCGGCGTTGACGTAGACAAAATGAACAACGCCGCTGAGCCCGCGCAGCGTGTCCTCGAGCTTGCCAGTCTTTGCGTTCCACGCTTTGACTTCACCCTCCAACGTGCCGCACACGATCGTGCTGCCGTGACAGGCAACGCTGCGGACTCCGCGCCAGGATCCGGCGAGGGTCCGCACGCATTTTCGAGTGGCGCGATCCCAGATCTGAGCGCCGTTGTCGTCTGCGGTCACGATGGAGAACGCGTCGACGCAGATGCCGCGGACAATCTTAAAGTCCGGACCCTTGAGCTTGCCGGTGCTGGCGCCCAATCGGAAGCGGGCGAGATCTCTGCGATCGCGGAAGAGCTTTTTCCAGAGAACGGGTGTTGTTTCGTTCCTGGTGGTCGTCGGCTGGCCGCGGTCGAGGATGTTTGGGGAGTCGGCGAGGGACACGGGCGCGTTCCAGCGGGCGAGGAACATGGCGCGCCAGAGCGTGCCGTCGGCGGCGGCGCGGCGCGACCAGAACTTGGATGCGCGGCTGAGACTTGCGAGGGACTTGACGTCGGACGCGACGCATAGGAGCACGCGGTGGAGGATCTCTTCGGGCATGGCCTCGAGGGAAAGGGGCCGCGGGTGCGCTGGCTCGTGCTGCTGCTGTCCGTGCGGGCGAGACAGGTCCGAAGGGGGTGGGCGAGTTTGCGCAACGGCTGGGGGATCCTGGCCGTCGGCGATCATGGTGGCTGTGGGTGTCTTTCCGTTGCAACAGAAATGCTCGAATCGGCAAGGCTTAGCCAGCTCCGGTATCACTACTACTTCTTAAAACGGCGAGGATGTGTGTGGGTATCTTCCAACGTTTCTTGGCGGCAAGGCGATTGTGGAAAGAGTTTCTGTCAGGAGACATAGAGATAATGCAGCAAACTGTAGGCATCAGCAGCAAGCCACGGGTATGTCAACTCACCGGCCACCTCTTTCGGGCTTCCTCTCCTTTTGCCTTGGCGCTCACCTTTCACAATGAAACAGAGAACTGTGCGAACCTTTTTTAAACAGGCTCGTTTGGCGAATTCGCAGTCGAACTTACTTTGGACGGGCCGGAAGGAGTCATGCGGTTGGACCAAAGGGCAGGTGAGGAAAGGAGTTCTGGGGGGCCTCGAAGGGACAGCGCATTGTTGGGCGCGTGCAGCAGTTCAGCGGCCCCACACCCATATGACACGCGCCGTCGCCGCGCTGAAACAGATCAAAATGAAAGAATCTCCCGGCGGCGCAGCAGGTGTCGTTTGTTTGTGTGCGTGCGTGCCTGTCTGTGCCCATATCTGTTTCTGGAAAGACTCTGTCGCTGTCCCGAGACCTCGCTGCCGCCGTCTGCTCACACATTCCACCCGTCCCAGTCGCCGCCGCTGCCGCCGCCGCCGCCGCGACCTCGCGACTCTGTGCATTTTATCCGATTCGCCCCAGCGCTCTGTCCGCGAAAGCTCCCTCTCGACATCATCCACCGACCTCATACTTACCGAAAGCAAAAAGAGAAAAGAAAAAAAAAAAAGAAAAAAAAAAAAGAAAAAGAAGGCTATGCTGGTCACAGGCCTCGCCCTCGCAGTACTTTCCCACGCATTCGCCGCTGAGTCGCCGGTCATGGCACCTGCAAACGCACCGCACTCTCACATTTCCCGACGAGGCAAGACTGCAACCTTGCCTTCCTCCGCGCTCCCCTCGCGTGCATGCCCGGGCGTCGCTAACCTCCCCCCCCCTCCCCACCCTTCCACATGGCACACGTGAATATACCACTCACCGCGAACAGATCCGGGTGACGAAGTCGCCATCCAGAATGGTATTATCGGGGCTTTTTTCGCCTTCGCCGTTATTCTCTTCTGCTTCTTTCTGGGCTGCGCCACCAGAGGCCAGCCCGCGAGCTCTGGCGACGACCAATCCACCCGGAGCGCAAAAACAAGGCTTGGGTTGGGACCAAAACCCCCCTCGCCTCGTTCTTAAATAATGAAAAGAGACTTCATAGTAAAGCATGATCATGGTGTATGGCGCGCCGGAAGCACTGCTGTGTTGCCGCGTGCCCCACTCCTCCCCAACCTTCTTTCTCAATAAACTGACTCTTAACGGGCAAAACAAAGACAGTCTTGATTCGAATTTGGCACAACAATGGCCGCTGTTTAACCTATTTGCTTCTCACCCGCGACAACATCCCACCCACTTCTTGCCTACACCGACAACCTCACACCAAACAGCTGGACTTTCGTTCCTGTAATCTCAAATCAGTACCAGACGAACCTCAAACAAAATCTGCAACTCCCCTTACCCGTCCACACAGCAGGGCAAAGCTTCGCCATCTCCGCGCCCCCCGACGGGCTGGTGCTCTTTACGAAAACGCACCCCCACATGTAGCTCATGAACCACACCCGCACGGGTTCGGTGAAGCTAAACTTTCGAATGTAGATCGGGTTCGGGAGAGGGAGCAGGCCGACTAGAGTCCCGCTCTGCAGGTACTCGATGACTTTGCGGTCGTCGTTGAGCCCTTGGGTAAGGCAGAGGTTCTCGATGGGCGGGCCGAGGGCGTCTACGAGGGTGAGGAGGAGGTGGAGGCGGAGGTGAGATTTCCAGTAGTTGAACTGGGATTAGTGAAAGAAAGGGTGCGGTGTGTGTGTGTGTGTGTGTGTGTGTGGTGGGTTGGTTAAAAAGGTTCCCACGATCGTTAAAGACGACGGAACACACACCCATTCGATCGTCGGCTCAAACTTTGGCTTCTCGCCGACGACGGCGGCCGGTAGCTTCCCCTTGGCCTTGTCCGACAAGGAGTCGATTGGGCTCGCTGGCGGCGGAGCGCCACCGTTCTTTTCCGTCTCACCAGCTGTTGGCGCGGCCTCGACCCCCGTCACAGACCCGGGTGACTGCAGCGCGCCGCCGCCGTTCTGCACGGGCGTCGACGGGGTAGAATTGGCCGTCGCAGCTTTCGCCTCGTCCGGCGGCGAAACAGACTGCCGCGGGAGCGTCGGCGACGCGGAGGCGTCCCCGTGGACACCCGCCTGCTCCAACTTACGAAGCCGCTGCAGCTTCAGGTCGCGCAGCCGGTTGAGCTCTTCGGTGGCGGACTCAAAGGTCATCTCGTGGAGCTCGTGGAAGCGGTTTTTGTGACGAACGATGGCGTACACAAGGTGGGTGTTGCCTTTGCTCAAGAGACACGCAGGAATTGATTGAGTGTGGAGTTGGATGAGCTCTTTGATCGGAGGATCGAACCGCTCTGTTCCCACTCACCCGTGATTTGATATTGCACCATATTGTTGAAGACATCGAGGACGTAAAAGACCATCTTGTGGTTTGTTTCGTTCGAAAGCATGTAGCCCGGGTTTGAAAACGACATGAAGAGACCGAGCAATTTGTTGACCGTGACCACCGTCAGCGATTTGACGAACGGCGACACGTTCGTGAGCGTTATGAGGAAGTTCTCGTGAAGGCTTGCGACCGGAGTTTTCGAGGTAGTTGTGATAATCGCGTGGATTGCCTACGACACAGAAACAGTCGTTTAAGTCATTACGACACTCGAAACAAAATGCGCGCGACCAATCACACGTACCAGGAAGAGAAAGTCACCAAAGTTACCTTGCGCAAACATTGGTAGGCTTTTGGATGCAACGCCGACAATACTTGCGTCAAATGCAGTGTTTAGCTGAACAGCGAACGCGCGATCTTGGGACAGCATGTGTAGTAGGAAGCAGCAAGTGCGAACCAGTCCCAGCTCGTCTGGAGGAGGAAAATTGAAAAATCCGCGTTACAGTAGTTGGTGCAGTACTGTTGGCTTACTTGAGTTTCCCTTGTTTTCCATGACAAAATAAACCAACGCGCCGAGGACGGTAAGAATTTTTTCAGAGGATTTGGCAAAGGCCGCGAATTTCTGCAGAATTTTACGTCAGACTCTCGCTTGTCGGCAAACTAGTGTCACCTCGTTAACGTCCATCAGCTCCCAGAACAGCATGAGAACTTCAGTGTGTATCGATATTCGTTTGTTTGCACCAGGAAGGTAAGTGTTCGCAGTCTGGCTTGCTTTGTCAGACTCAATATCTAAAAATTTTGCGCTCACATCGAGGGGGTTTTTCAACGCTCGGCAGATTCCATCCATCATGAAGCGAAAGTCTTCGA
Source organism: Zopfochytrium polystomum (assembly GCA_025765615.1). Lineage (NCBI taxonomy): Eukaryota > Fungi > Chytridiomycota > Chytridiomycetes > Chytridiales > Chytridiaceae > Zopfochytrium > Zopfochytrium polystomum. Next base: position 55,841 of record JAIVFJ010000247.1, on the reverse strand, counting down.
CACGGTGAAGTTTCGCGGCGTACAGACGAAAATCGTTGTTCCCGGAATTCGGCTGGAAGCACGCAAGTTAGGCTTTTATGATACCAAATCAGCTCACCACAGCCGCTTCCTTTGGCGTGTCAGGGTTTGTGGTGTCAGAGGTTACTGTAGGGTTGCCGTCCTCGCCTCTAAATGAAAGACGTAAGATATGACAGTGCGTGGTAGGCGCGAAAGAAGCCCTTACGTTACTTCAGCGTGAACTGAGATCGATTGCCGCCTCGTCAGTGGCGCACCCCCACCAAAGTCCAAAAGCACAATGAGCGTCTCGAGACAGAGCGTAACCAGTTGTTCATGCGAATCCGTGAAAAAGACCTGAATGGGTACCATCGTTGACAAGTGGTGGGGGCCAGCGAAAGGTAAAGCATCGCAGTAAGAACTCACATGATTGTATGGAATGAGGCCCCAGCCTACGGGGTCGTAATTGCAAGGCACGTTCAGAAGCGAGCACAGCAACGTCAAAACTGCCTTTTTCTCCAGACCCGTTCCGACCGTCACTGCCCACTTGTTTACGACTTTCATAGACGTCGCCGCCGGATGGTACATCCCCGAAGACAGAAGCGCAAGAAACAGCCGGAGAACTTCGATGCGGTTCGCAATGATGGCTGCAGGTGCTGATGGGGCTGCCGACGCGCCAACACCCTTGTCCCAAATAACGTAACGCACCCCAGGGTCCTTCGAGACTGAGTCTGGAAGAGTCAAGCTTTCCGACAATACGCCAGTCAGAAATCCGGGGCACCTTCATGCCGGCTCTTCCTCCTCACCCTTTGTAAAACAGCAACTGCACGACGGATCGAATCAGCTTCGGTCCCAACCGGTCGTCCACCGCATCTGCCGCGTCGCTGCTGCGCGTCCAAAAGATGGTCTCAGCGAGGTTTTCCGACGTCGCCGTCTCGAAAATGTACGGCACGATGCGCGTGAGGATCCGCGAGCAGTTCAACACGTCGCGAATGTCTTCTTTCGTCGGGGCTGTTTCAAGAGATGTAAATCGAAAGATCCGCGCGCTCAGCTGTGGTGGGATCGAGTGGCGAAAGTTAGGCGAGTTTTGAGATGCGCCCCGTCAAGCGATCGCACGTTGGGGTTGTCACATTCGAAAGCGAACGACTGGTTTTCACCTTTTTGCATAGGGTCTGCAGGTTCTCGGGGGCCGAGTCTCTGACAAAGCGAATGTCCTTGGGGGAGAAGAGGTTGAAGATCTCCTCCGCGTTCGTCGGGAGCTGGTAGAATTGGGCGAAAAACTCGTCGTCCGACAGGTTCTGCGCGAGCAAACGTCAGCAGATGGCTATTGCACTGCAAATCGCGATCCGCAGACAGCGACAGCGGCAGATCGCCTCCGGCGAGCCCGCGATCGTCGGTAAAAGTTTTTCGCATCCCCGCGGGAGGCCGATCCAGTCCGCGATCTGCGCGATCCGTGTTTCTTCACGCCCGCCGCCGTCGCCGCCCGCTCGCTGCTCGCTCTGGCTCTTACCCTCTGCTCGAACAAGGCAAAGACGTTCTTGCGAAACGCAAGCGTGCTCTCGGTGGCACCCATTGTTGTCGTCGTCAATTTCTTTGGCTTTCCCCACCGCCCGCCAATAAAAGCAGGTTCTTCAGATCCACAAACCCAATAATGGGCGGGAGATTCCGACGCGTTTTAATGACTGGCTGATGTGGACCAGCACTAGATTCGATCTGTATGAGTATGCAGGATTTGGTGGTTCATTCTCTCTGCATGAATATACTCAAATTATCTTTCTGATGCCCTGAAACCCGCTCACAAGATATTTTAATGTTTCACTCGACCTACCGGACGCTGTTGATCGTGTTTCCACGCTGCGTTTCAACTGGATCATTGCAGCTTCCTTTGCTTCCATCAATGTCACTTTGCAGGGTAAGTCGGAGCACGCAAACCGCACCATTTTCGGTTCACTAAGAAGTCATTTTAACAAGAGGATGGTTTTTAGATCCTGCATCCGGGAAAACTCCTTTTGAAGCCCGAGAACATATCAACCAGTTCCCGAAACATCTATTCTGTTCCATCAGCATGCCGTATCGTTTGGTTGTAGAGGCGAGCTGATTCAGCAAGTGTCATAACCAATTCGTCATAGGATTTTCACCACGATCACCCAATACTGATGCTGATTGTGCTGTTCACTGATTGCGATGGTGTTCGTAAACTCCTTTCGGAGATGCAGAAACAGCCAGCCGCTTCTCAGTCTTTCTCACATAAATCAGATCTAAGTTTGTGAGCAGACTCCGGCAATGTGATCATGTGAAGGAGAGGGCCAAATTTGTTAGTCCATAAGCGCTTTATTAAGTTAAAGATCCTGTGCATTTCATTTACTGTTTGTACCGTTGCAATTTGATTATCGCAAACCAGTCTTGCTCAGCAGAATATCCGAGTTTTGGTAATGGTGCGCCTGTGCCCTTGCGTTCACATGATCATTTCAACCTTCTCGCCCACCCGCGACGTAAATATTGGTTGGAAGTGTGGGGCCGTAATCAAGGCATGTCAAAACCGAACGCGTTTTGTTCGCTATTTTGCGCGTTTATTATCGAATTTTTAGATCGTTCGTTCCCTCTTATGTCTAGCTCAGTGTACGACGGCATTTGAAGAGCCCCTCCCTTGCCGACAAAGCTACGAGGCTTTCTAATTATTTCTACTCGATACGCAGAGGCTGCAACGAAGATATCGCTGGGATACTCCTTACCGTCGTGATCGTGAGGGAGACAACTTCCCCTCGTGTCCAATAATCACGCTCTTTCCACTTCTAGGCTGGCGCCTTCCGCGAGCAGATGTCACGGATCGATGATCGCCACCTCCAAGCGTCGATCTGGACCGTCTTGGCCCTTAATCTACTTAACAACCTGTTCTATGCCTTCTTTGATGGGCTTACATTTACTGAAGACCAACAAGATCTTCTATCGAATTTGTACTGGGCACCCACAAGTAGGTCAATTTTCTACGCGCTAAAATGATCAGATCGCTTCGATAACTTTTGTACTGTGCCTCGTAGTTTGCATGGGACTGGAGGTGCCTTCACTACCTTGATTGTTACAAAGCTGATCTCGAAACCCCTTTACTCAATGCGTTCAGTTTGCGCTACTTTCATACCACACCTCTTACAGAGCGCTTTTGCTTATGATTCCTTCGAGAAAGCAGGTTTTGTGGATTGCCGCGTCCTTGTTTGCGCTGGTTGAGTTGGCTCTTCACTCGTGAGTACGAGGATTTTGCGGCTGACATGACTCACGAACAACTTCCTCACAGATCAGGTACTTTGCTCTTTCGTGTCCATCATGACTCTGAAAGCTCGAATCTTCATCAGATCTGGCCATTTATGCACTGCCAGATGGCCCCACGGTAAGACTTCATAATAGTTAAACCTCCTTTCATACTTTCAGCAGAATCCGATACAAGTGAAGCTGTCCATCACCACAGCATCGTATAATTGCATCATGGAAACGTTCTTCTTCTGTGCTTCGCAGTACCGAATAGTCACAGTGATGCGGGAGATGAACAATGCGAAGGTTGGATTTTGGGTGTACTTCGATTGTATCGTTCGATGCTTCTTGTATTCGGGGTCGATGTTGTTATTCTTCATGACCGCAGGTATGATTGCTTTATCAACTGCGAAAGGAATTGTGCATCGATTGGGCTCACTTGATTCTGTTCAAAAACAATCAGGAGGATGGTTCTACGATTCTATGCCAGGTGAGGAGTGGGCTCTCGATCATCGGCAAGCAATAGCTAAAACTCTTAATAATCGTTCGTCTGATCCAGCATGGTGCTAAGTCCTAATCCTTGTGTATCACGATGCTTAACCTTCTGATAGGATTTTTGGAGTCATTTCTTACCCAATGATGCTGATTGTGCTTCTGACTGATTGCGATCGTGTCCGCAAGCTCGTCTCGGAAATGCAGAAGCGGACATCAAGCGTTCATTCCGGTCTGCTAAAAGATACAACATTGGGAGGGAGGTCTCAAGTCAACAGTGCAAGGCTGTAACGAATCGCGGAAAAATAACAATATTGTTGCCATTATTTTATTTTCTGAGAGGCGGAAAAAAAAATGTCCAGTTCCACGTAAGGAAGACAGTTGGTTGGCCGCGAACGCGTCGCGGGGCTGATCAACAGCTTCCAAATCTCAGAGGGTGCAACGAGGACATTGCTGGTGTACTTCTAACAGTTGTCGTTGTAAGTTCACCGCTGCACCAGTCGTGATCGTGATCGGTCAACCAAAACGCAGGCAGGCGCATTCCGCGAGCAGATCTCGCGTATCGACGATCGCAACCTTCAAGCGTCGATTTGGGGTGTCCTCGCACTTAATGTCATCTATAACGTATTCTATGCCGTCCTCGACGGTACTACGTTCTCCGACGATCAACTGTATCTTTTACCGCACTTGTACTTAGGCCCTGCGTGTGAGTATGAGCGGGTTCTAGTTACGAAAACAGAGACTTTCTTACTGACTCTTTTCGCTAATTTTGTGAGTTTGCATGGCTCTAGAGGTATAAATCGTCGAGTCGCGTCCTGTCCTTCAAAGTGACTTTCATATACTCACAAGCACTCGTATTTTATAGTTTGCTCTTCTCTCATACCACACATCATACAGAGCGTTGCTGTTGATGATTCCTTCGAAAAAAAATCTTTTGTGGATTGCCGCCTCAATAGTCGCTTTCGTTGAATTTGCACTACACGCGTGAGTTTTCTAAATCCATCGCTCTACTTTGACGGACGAGTCGCCCACAGATCCGGTATTTGTTTCAGCTTGTTCCTGCCCAGCCGAGATTCTCAAAATTTTACCTTGATCAGATATTTCTATGTTTGAGCTGCCAGGCGGAGCAACGGTGAAGATCTTTGCTCCTGGGTCCCAATTTATTCTCATTGACACCAAAAATCCAACAGAGTCAGGTCCAAGTAAACCTATCCATCGCCACGGCAACGTACAATTGCGTTATGGAGACATTGCTTTTTGGCGCGTCACAATATCGAATCATCGCTGTCATGCGCGAGATGAACAACGCGAAAGTGGGGGTTTTGGTGTACGCCGATTGTGTGACGCGGTGCATCTTGTACTCAGGGACGATCTTTTTGTTTTTTATGACGGCCGGTGGGATACTCGATAGTTCTAAAGGTTGCACTTCTCTAACGAAATAGAATATATCAGGTGGATGGTTTTTCGACGGAACGCAAGGTTGGGCAGAAGTGTCTTTAGGTTTATTCACTACTAACACGCTCATCCATCAGCTTGGTAGGCATGAGGGATCGTGAACGCAGCCAAGTGGCCTGATGATCCAAATTAACACCCTTCCTCAGGATTTTCACCACGATTACTTACCCGATGCTCCTTATCATACTGCTCACTGACTGTGATCGAGTCCGCAAGCTCGTTTCGGTAATGCAGAAGCGGACCACAAGCACTCAATCCGATTTGATCAAGCAGTCAATGTCGCGATCGAGGTCTGAGAGCACCAGCCAGAAAGTGTAAAGTAGCAACAGCAACCAAGCCTTTTAATAAAGTATAGCTATTATTGAAATCCAAAAGGCCTTTCCCATGCAAACAGGACTATTATTTTTGAACCTTGGCCCATTGCGAAGTCTTGTTGGCAGAAGCGGCACTCTGCTAAAGTCCTTTCCTTTGTTTGGATTACAGGTTTGAATCTGTGGAGAACCGAGCGCGTTCCATTTGGTTGAAGATACTTTTATTTCCCTCAACGGATCGCCGTGTTCTCGCTCAGTCGGTGGGAATTGATCGTGGCAAGCATCACGCCCACAGAACTTTCTTCCAGAAACACTAAAAAAGAGCCAAACGAATAGCACCGTACGAAAACTCACCAGACCGACTATGACTTTCGGAACTGAGCTGTGGGTAAGGCAGTTGAGCGTGAAAGCGAGCTCGCCGATCTGGTTGCGCCTCCTTTCGTATTTCTTTCAGAGGCGTTGAGGAAACATCAATCCCACACGCCGAGTCCAAACAATTCTGAACAGCCCCACTTCGTCTCATCTCTCACCCGACCGGTACCCTCCCCCTTCTCCAATTCCCGACCGTGCATCATCCCATCAACGTTTGCCTGCGGCTGTCCACACAGGACCAATGGCACGAGGTCGAAGAGTTCGTCTCGGAGGGCGTCCGCTTCATGCACGGGATCAACGAGTTTATGAAGAAGCGCGCCGAGATCGAGCTGGAGTACTCGCGCAGCATGGAAATTAGAAAGGCGAACCTCGAGATGCAAAAGCAGCTCACGACGTTGGATCGGGTAAGGAGCTTGAACATGAGCTCTTTTCAGTATCTCTCAAACGTGTGTCGAAGCACAGAGCCGAGAGAGATTCGAGGTGGAAAAGAAGACCATGGAAGCAGCGAGGAGTGCGTTCGAGAAAATTTCAAAGAACACGAAAGCAACCGACAAGGAGATCGAAGCGGTGAGGTCAATCGCACATGAAAATTAGTTTAATCGCTGACCCCGTCGTGAAACAGGCCAAGGCAGAGTCCGACAAGCGTGCGCTTTTAGCCACCGACGCGATGGAAGCATACCAAAAGTGCATCGGTGAGAGACATCCATTTCTTCTGCGCCTGAGTTTTGATGCGAGAAATACCTGAAGGGGAAACGAATGAAAAGAAGAACAACCACTACACAAACTTTCTTCCCAACATCCTACGAGTAAGTTTAAATGCCACTTCATTCATGGATATGCCGATAGTTGAATTTCAAACTCGCCCCTCTCACTGGAATAAAAAACAACAAGGACGTGCAAACAAACAACGAAAACTTCAACGTTCGCGCAACGCGCGTGGCCCTCGTAAAGTACCACGAGCTTCTATCCACAGTGATTCCAACGACGATCGAAGGACACGAAAACCTGTCGGCGGCCGTTCAGCAAATGTCTGCGGAGCGCGACTCGGAGCTGTTGATATCGAATTTGAAGACGGGCGAGCCGGTTCCGCCAGACTACCTTTTTGAGGAGAAGGCGGTGCGTTTGAGTTTGGTACTATTTGCTTTATGTGGATGGATTGAATGCTGATGCTTGCATTTCGTTCATTAGTCGGCGAAGGATATGACGGTGAAGAGGCCGGCGACGGCGAGGACGCTTGCGCGGACGGAGTCGGAACGGCTGATGGACAAGGTTAATCGGTTTCGGTTGTGTTCCATCCGGGTTTTTTTTTGGCTTAACAGCGTTGCTTGCGGGCACAGGACAACGATGACACCATCCTGGCCATGCCACCAAAGAAAGGCCGACGCGCCGCCGTAGAACGCATCAAAGCGCTCGAACGCGACCAGTACGACCTCGAAAAGAAGAGACAGGCCGTCGAGCTTCTCCTCCATACTTACCACCAAAAGGTTTCCCAACCTTTGTTGCATCTGCGTCAACCTTCCGCGTCCGTTTTCTCTAACCCAGCCCCGCCCATCCCTCCAACAACCTCACCCCGCGCAGCCCAACAAAGATCCCAAAAACCTCGACGAGCTCAACACCCAAACCGCTGTCCTCTCCGTCCGCCTCGACAACCTCGGCCTCCGCCGGCACCGGCTCGAGGCGTTCGTCGCGTCCATCGACAACCAGCCGCCGCCGGACCTGCCCGCGCACCTCGCGGGTAAGTCGATACAGCCCGTCCCGTCGCCCGTGCATTGCTTCCCGACGATCGCGCCGGACGCCGGTGGGGTGTCTTCGCCGACGGCGGCGGAGAGCGCGACGGCGAACGGAGGCGTGCTGGTGGAAAGCCCCGCCGGCGCGAACGGCGCGGCGGCGGCGGGTTCCGGCGGATCGAACGAAAGCCTCTCTGGCGGCGCCGGCGGAGTCGGCGGCAGCAGCGGATTCGCGGCGTCCCCGCGCAAAGCGAGTCTGAACGTGCTCCAGTCGTCCAAGGCGGTCGCCAAGGAGTGGAGCACGGCGGCGTCCGGGCCGGGCCGGGTGCGGATGATGTACGACTTTGAGGCGGCGCCCGGGTCGCAGGAGCTGTCGGCGGCGGCGGGGGACGTGCTCGAGGTTTTGGAGAAGCAGGACGACGGGTGAGAGTTGCGGGATTTTTTTTTTTTTTTCCAGCTTGCTGCACTGCATGAGTTTCTCGCAATTACCCCGCGCTTACACTGGGGAATGATGAACAGGTGGTGGAAGGCCAAGCTTTTCGTCGGTGGCGTCTGGAAGGAAGGTTTCATTCCTGGGTAAGCTCCAGTAGCTCTCTCAAAGTATTCTCATTGATGCTCTACAGGAATTACACCGAAGCTGCATAGCTCGTCAATTCCTCGAAGGTCTTCGTATGGATGAGCCGACTCCCGCTGTGGATGTCCGTTTTCTGTTGCTTTTTTTTTTTCATTTTTCGTCTAAGGCTATCAAACAAATTTTTATTTTTATTTTTTTTATTTTTTATATTGTTCCAGCCCCGAAGGGCCGAAGGGAAGAGAAAGCACCATCAACGGTGCACCGTCATAGACTACGTCCAGGTATCACCTCAGCAAACCCACCCCATGCACTACGGACTTACAGGGTCGTCAGGCATCTCCACCACACCACTCCTGTGTGATTCAAGACCATACTCTTTCTTGTTGCCTTCTAAGACTATCGAACAAAGATGTGAAGAACTCGCTTAGCGAAAAATGAGATTGAAAACTACGAATCAAAAGGGAAAATGGAGGCATGAGTGCGTTGAAGTAGGCAAAGTAGGAAAAAAAGAAAAGAGAGAACACAACAACACAATAATACGACCCCGATTGCACTGCGCGGTGATAAATTAAGAATAGAAGCTGTCAAAAATCGCTTGCGTAGGGAACGTCGTGACCAAAGTTCCAGATTGCAATTCTCTTGTCCTATTCGGTGCCAGGACGGAAAGAAGTGCGTTGAAGACTCATCGACGTCACCGAAAAGAAAACAAGCCATGGAAATTACCTGGCTCGCGCTGATGATCTTCGATGCGTCCATCTGCACGTGAAAAATCCAACTCGTGTGCACGCGCTCCAACGAATGCAGCATGGCGCCAGTCTCAATGTCCCAAACCTTGATCGTGAGGTCGTAGCTCCCGCTCACGATCCGCTTCCCGTCAAAGCAGAGCGTCCGCACAAGCTCCGTGTGTCCCTCCAGCACCCGCAAGCACGCGCCCGTCGCGGCGTTCCACACGCGTATCGTCTTGTCGTTGGACCCGGACACGACGAGCTTCCCGTCAAACTGCACGCACGCGAGACCGCGAGTATGGCCGACAAAGTCGCGGACGAGCGCGCCGGTGGCGAGGTCCCACATCTTGACGATGCAGTCGCCGGACGCCGAGACGACGTGGTCGCCGTGCATGTGGACAGCGTTGACGGCGGCGTGGTGGCCGTCGAGGGACCGGATGAGCGCGCCCGTGGTGCGGTTCCAGACTTTGATGGTGCAGTCCTTGGAGCATGACACGATCAGGTTGCGGTTGAAGCGGACGTCGAGGACGGGGTTGGCGTGGCCGCGGAGGATGGCGGTGCAGGCGCCCGTGGCGGCGTCCCAGATGCGGATGGTGGAGTCGGAGGAGCCGGTGACGATCTGGCGGTCGTCGTACTGGAGGCATAGGACGGATCCAGAGTGGCCCCGGGTTTCGCGAGTGCAGGATTGGTCGCGGTGGTCCCATATTTTGATGGAGCGATCGCGGGAGCCCGAGACGATCCAATACGGGTCGAACTGGATACAGTAAACGGCGTCGTCGTGGCCGGTGTAAGAAGGACTTCGGGTTCAGTCGTCACCCAGTTGTCGCACAGGTTCTGACGGTAGATATAGAGTGATTTCCACGGTACTTGCTGAATGGGAAGATGTGAGGGACGGTCAAGTGAGGGATTGCTTTGCGGTTTGGGGAGTATGGAGTGTGGCTCGGTGCGAAACGGTGTGGGCAGTTGCCATCTGGCGAGGAACAGTCTCCGCCATAAGCTATCGTCTCTGGAAATCAGAGCCCAGCGAGAAGACACCTGAGCAGCGAGAAGGAGGGCTTCGCGATCGGGCAAGAAGGACAGCACATGAACTGCGATCTCGTCAGGGAGCTCTTTCAGGAAGTCTGTTCATACGGAGATGGATTGTCGGGTCATTCGCTCCTTGGAGATCCAGCAGAAAACATCCATCTCACGCAAGGAACGGCACACTCACCAACGCGAAAGAGATCCTCGTCCACGCCGCCAAAGGCAGAGTCGGTGGCGCTCATGCAGATCTCGTCGTTGTCGTCGACATTGCGATTGGGATCGTTGCTGATGGAGAGGCGGAGATGCTCGATCTTGGGTGGGGACTGCTGCTCGGAACCGCCTGCAGATGGTGTCCTGCTTGCCCCACTTGGGTGTGGATTCAAAGATCTAGAAGAGGAGGTGGGGAGAACGAGGTTCGGGTTCAAGCGAGTCGAAATCAAGCAGATCGAGGTGGAGAACGGTGGTCAGTGGCGAAGCGTACTAGGGAAACAAGGGGGAAGGTTCCAGCCCGTTGTTGTTGTTGTGTGAACAACCAGGACGAGGTCGGGGGAGGAAGAAGAGTGAAGTTACTGCTGCTGCGTCTGCTGTTCGCTGTAGGAGGAAGGAAGGGGGCGAGCGAACGTACGGGTGCGGCGTCATTGGGAGGCCGGTCCGATGATGGTGATGGGTGTGTCTGTGTGCGTGCGTGTTCGGGGGTACTTCGCCGCCCGACCTGTCCTCTTGTGTCCAAAAGAAAAAGGAAAAAAAAAAAAAAAAAAAAGAACAAACCACACGACCCGCGATTAACCGCAATCTAACCACAATCTAACCACAATGCCAACTCAACGTTTACTACTACTGCACTAGTGCTGCCCTCACGGCAGTCTAGCTCGTGCGCGGGTGTGCGACTTCACTACGGAGGAGAGATTGCAGCTGGACGAAAAATATCACAAGGCTTTGGAAACGGCGAGTCCGCCCCCGCAACAAGCTGCACAATAAGCGTCGGAGATTTACTTATTTGTCTTTGCTTCGAGCCTGCATCGTGATTGAATGGACGTGGCCCAAGCGAGATTCGACTGCGGTTTGCTGCGGGGCTTGTGAAGGGGAGGGCGAGCACGAGAGGAGAGGAATCTTCGGTTGGGGGCGGGGCCGTGGCACGCTTCTATATGGACATCCATCCCCGTGCAAGTCGGCTACTGCGCTCTCTCTTGGATCTCTCGGGAACACACCGCCGTGCCTCAGCCAAAATCAAAAGATTGGGACCACCATACTCCAGGAGGGAAAGACAGCGGTGGACGGAAGAAACTCCCCGCCCTCCAGCGAAAACTTAGTTAGATCCGAACGACGCGCTTACTCGTCGAAATAGCAAGCACTGGAACGCGAACGTTGACCTCACTAAGCACCACGGAGGTTGTATCACCAAGCGCTTATCACAAACACCGCTGGGAGCTTCAGACGAAGCGGCCAGGAAGAGAAGAAATTTTAAAGAACCCATCAACTGAACGTTGCAGAATATTTTTTTTCCCCCCTTCATTCTCGCCAGCAAATATCTACTCACCCACGACTCCAGCAGTGATACCCTTCGTAAGCACCTCCATCCTCCACGGTGCTAAGAACGCCGCCGCTTTTTCCAACATGAACCGTGGGCGCGCCATTTCCTCCACCTGGTCCCTGAGCACACTGCCTCTGCGTCGCGTACAAACAGCGCCTCCCCGCGCCACCCAACCAACCCACGGAGCCCCTTTCGCCCCTGATCCACCGTGCTGGAACACTTAATCTTCACGCCGTCGCCCCCGGCTCCGTCGGCCGACAGGTCAAACTTGCACTGCCCCGTCCCCCAGGTGTCCCCCACAAGCTGGCTGCCGGGCGCCGACAGCCAGTCGATGCGCTGCAGCAAGCGGGCCTACGGAAGAAGGCCCTCCACCACCCAGAGGGTCGTCGCGGTGGCGTCAAAGCCGAGCCGGGCGATCTCGCGGGGCCAGTCGTCTCCTGCCACGTCGGCGACCACGGCGTGGCGCTGGGCGCAGAGGGGCACCGCGCCGAGATCGGCCAGGCGCTGGGTCTTGAGTGCCGCGATGGCTGCGTTGCCTTCGACCTCGAACAGCACGCGGCAGCCAGCGAGTCGCTGGAGACGGAACGCACGCGAATCGAGTCCCGCGCCGAGGATGACAGCCTGTCGGATCGACTCTGGAGCGGCGGAAACAGCGTCGTCAAAGAGGCGGTGTCGCAGGACGAGCGTGTTGCCCTCTGGTCGGGTGTGGATGCCCAGGAGATCGGTGAGGGCCATCCCGTTGCTACCGAGAAGGGGCCGAGCAAAGGTGTCGTTGAGGATGCGGTCCTGCCGCGTCGCCTCGTCCGCGCGGAGGCGGGCCACCACCATGCAGGTGTAGTCGGAGACGGTGACGCCGGTGATTCCGAGATCGGGGACGAGTGCGGTCAGGGCGGCTAGAGGCAGGTGGGCGGAGCGGGGGACGAAGCAGAATGCGTGAGTTCACACTCGAATCCATCAAACTACGCGCTGCACTCACTTACCGACGGGGTCTTTCGATGATCCCGAGGGTTCTTCGTGAAGCGTCAATCCGGTCTGATGGTGGAACTCTTGCCCAGCTGCGTCTTCGCTGCTGCTGCTGCTTCGAGACTGCATAACGGTGAGTGGAGTCGAGGCAGCTGGGCGGGGAGGGGATTTATTTTCTTTGCGGCCGTCACTCGGGACAGACTTTTACGAGACACACGAGTGGCACTTGTCGCGTTAAGCTTTGAACCATGCATGGTTCACCGCGTTTTGTCGGCCAGCCTCAAAAAATTACTAACACACAGAGATACGAGATCGACCAGCCTTGAAAAAGCTGCCGTTCGCAGTCACGCAAGATCCGATCAAGCTTGCAGCCTGCCTGATGGTCGCGGAAAGAAACCTCATTGCGATGCAGTTCAAGTGTGTCAAGAAGGATGATGACTGGCTCGAACGGCGGCTGTGGATTGCGTCGGCACTGCATTTTTGTCACATGTGCGGGAAAAGGACCGTCGACAGACCCATTGGGTCGTCTCGGTTGTAGATGGATACACCAGCGCTCTACAGGAATTTTTTGGACGATGAAATATTGACGATGTTGAATCGAACGATGATAAATCGGAAAATGAATTGGACAAGGTCCATGGCTGAACCGTTGTTGGATTTCAGCGTCGACGGGCTCGCTGAACTCTGGGAGCGAGCTCGAAAGCAGCAGCGCTGACGAGCCCGGAAACCGCCGACCCTCACGCAACCAGTCGCCCAAGCCCAGCTGCGTCCCAACCTGCCGCCAGTGTGCCAACTTGAACGCCAAAATGCGCACCAAAACGGTAGACCTCCGTGGCACCGTCGCCTTGGTGACCGCCACCGGCGAACCGGGGGCACTCGCGCGACGCGTCGTGCTGCGGCTGCTGCGCATGGGCGCGACCGTCCACGTCGCAGCACGCTGCCCCGTCTGCTTCTCGTCGAGCTGCGCAAGGAGATGAACGCGGATTCATGGTGGGACCAGAAGTGCACAAAGTCGACATCGCGGATCTAGCGACCGTGGTCGAGATCGCGGAAGTGTGGGCAGCGAGGATGGCGAGGCTGGACGTCGTGGTGCACATTGCTGCAAAGCGAAACGCGGCGCGCGAAGGGAGCGTGGAAGCCTGGGAGGCGCGTCCGCGCCGACGCGGAGGTGGGAGCAATGATGGACGAGGAAACGCTGCGGCCGTGGATAATGGGAATTCGTACCCACTAGCAGTGTAGCAGGGTGGCCGCGTACAAGGATTGTGAAGGACTGGAGACAGATTTTAGGGTAGAGGGGCTTTTATTCAATGAGGTTCTTCTTCTTCACTGCTGTTTCCCTCTCACACCCTACTGCCTTTCAAAGAAAACAAAAAATAACTTTGACAAGCATAGGCCGGAACACGTGTCTAAACTATCCGGATAAGTTTCTTGAATTCCGTCATCGGAGGCCCGTTCACTCCTTTTGTGAGTGGATCAGCCACCATCTGCGTGGTGCTGACGTGTTGTACTTCCACTTCCTTGTTCGCGACGCGTTCGCGAATAAAATGGTACTTAATCTCTATGTGCTTGGATCGCTCATGTGCCTCGGGGTTTTTTGCAATGGCGATCGCGCTTGTGTTGTCGCAATATATCACTGTTGGCCCCTGCTGTGGGAGCCCAAACCGTCCAAGCAATCCGCAAAGCCAAACTGCTTCCTGCACTGCGAAGTACAATGCCATGTACTCTGCTTCCATTGTTGATGTCGCCATGGTGGGTTGAAGCTTCAATTTCCAACTGATGACTGACCCACTGAGCGTAAAAATGTAGCCTGTGGTTGACTGTCACGAGTCTGTGTCAGACCCCCAATCGGAGTCCGAGTACCCAATGAGTCCGAGGTTAGAGTCCTGGGGGTAAAAGATGCCAGACTCTGCTGTGGTGGCGACATCCTGTGCCACTTGTTCTGCTGCGATGAGGTGATGGCGTCGAGGTTCTGACATGAATCGCGAAAGAACACTGACAGAGAAAGATAAGTCTGGCCTTGTCATGGTCGCAAGCCAATTTATTGATCCCACCAAATGTCGGTAGAATTCGCCATCTGCTGGGGTGTTGAGGTCGGCTGAATCGACATCGCCTGCGGTGTCAAGTTCCGATCCATGGGAGTGGCCAACTGCCGCACGCGCCGGATCTCACTTCCCAATGAGATAAGATCAAATACCCACTTTGCCGTGAGGGTCTTTTTGTCCTTGGGTCGCTTCTTCAAGATCCATACACCATTTGTTTTCATGGACTCGAGCTCTGAAGCAATTGCCTTTTTCCATTCTTCCGCATCGGGCTGGGAGAGTGCCTCCTTGTAAGACTGGGGTGGCACCTGCAGTTCAATCGGCACAGAGATGAAAGCCTTTCCCGATCGGGTAGATTGTCGTTCACTGATTACATTGTCTTGGTGGACTTCAGAATGGTAAGGTCCAAACTGTGATTGGTGTTGCAGTTGATCTTCTTGTGGCTTGTCGTGTGTGTGCTTCCGGCTCCGAGGAGGCCGGCAGCACTGGTAAGGCACGTGGGGGCGCAGGATCCGTATCTGATTCATTATCAGAATCAAAGGGGTCCGAATCGATCAATGTGGGCATATTGTACGTTCCTTCCTCAAAGGGGAAGGAATCTTCAAAGAATCTTGCACTCCTTACTCTCCTTATCACATTATCGCTGAGGTGGAGAACCCGATAAATCTGGCCAGCGTCGCCCTCATAGCCGATCAAGACACCGCGCCATGCGCGCAGCCCGAAGACACTTTTTCTGTCTTCCTTTTCAATATGGGCATAAACCTTGCACCCGTATGCCCGGAGATTTGCCGAATTGGGTTTCCTTCCATATAATACCTCGTAAGGAGTTCTGCTGTCTGCTTGCAGAATCCGGTTGTGCAGGAAAGCTGCCGTCCGCATGGCCTCTCCCCACCATTGGATCGGTAGATTTGCACCAAGCAGCAAAGAGCGTGTTTTGTCTTTCAATGTCCTGACGGCGCGTTCTGCATGACTGTTGGAATCTGGATTTCTTGGCACTGTGCGCTCGTGTCGGATACCCAACGCAGTCAATTGCTGCAGGATTCGTTCGAGATAAATTCTCCTCCCCCATCCAAACGAATTGCCAAGACTTTCTTGTTTGTCTCTCTTTCAATTTTGGTGATGAAAAGGAGAACTTCTGTAGCTGCATCACTTTTTAGCCTTATTGGGATGGCTGCCAATGCTGACCCAGGTTCGATTCTGACAACCAGTGCATATTTGTCTCCAGTGCTTGTCCGTGGGAGCAGGCCAGCCAGATTGACGTGTAAAATCATTTTTCCATCAGGGACAACCCTGCTTGTCTCCGAATGTGGTTGTCATGTCGATTTAGATTGTGCGCAGACACGACATTCTGTCTCCTCTTCTGTGTCAATCTGTGGCACACCAGTGACACCCTTCCTCATCTGAACAGAAAGCTGGGAAGGGGCACCTGGGTGTCTGAGCCGCCTGTGTAGCACCGCCGAAGAAACTGTTGCAAGTGCCACCGACTCCCCCGACAAAGTAATTGGGTAAACGTACGGTAGGTCTGCATCCTCATGCACTGGAATCGTGTATCTGCACCATGGGAAAATGATCCTTGTATTCTGTCCAAATATCACTACTGCGCCTTCATTCGTTAACTGCTGTACTGAAAGAAGGTTGTAGTGGAAGGTCAGGATGTGTAAAGCAATGGTCTTAATGAGCCGTTTCCTGTGCGCTCGTCGTCCTAGGGGCGGCTCTGCCCAGAAGTAGATCATGCCCATCCCGATTGCCTGGTGCACAGATCCATCGGCAAGAGAGACACTGGGCCGATTTGCTGTCAACGGAAAATACTCCTTTGGGAAGCATGCCCGCTCACGTACGTAATGGCATGTGGCGCCGGAGTCCAGTATCATTGTATAATCCTGTGCCATTTTCCCATTTGTCTCCCAGGACATTAATGCCAAGTGTGCTGCACCGTTTCCAAATTTGTCCAAAAATTTGTCTGTTTCCTGACTGCTGTCCCATCCCTTCTGTTTCCTGCTGCCTCTGTAACGCCCATTTCCGTCCTGTCGTCCTCGATTGCTATTGTGGGGGTTGTTCTGCCGTGCCGATCGACATTCCACAGATTTATGGCCCTGCTTCCCACAGTTGAAGCAGTTGCCAGTGAAGCGAGAGGATGTCGCCATCAATGCTGAGCTGGAGGACGATGGCGTCGGCATGATAGTTTTCCCTCGATCAGCGGCCCCTACAAACGCTGGAGACTCTCGGGCCGCTGCTTCCAACATTTGCCGCTTCACAAATTCAACTGTGAGCGGCACAGTGACGAGATTGCGATTTATCGTCATGGTGTTGCGAAAACTGCACCATACTGGATCGTCAATCGGGACTGAATTTAGGTAGAATCCCACTTGCAAAGCCGCTTCAAACTTCATGCCCGCAGCTTCCAGCTGATAAAATGCCAGGGAAAGTCTCTGGATGTGAGTGTGCATATTTGTTCCAGGCTTGTAAATCGTGGTGAAAAGTCGTCGTTGGATCTCATACGCTGTTGCTGCCTGAACTTTGTCGTAAGTGTCATTCAGGGCTTTCCACATTTCATATGCCGTTGTAGCTGATCCGCATGCTGCAAACAGGTCTGGATGGATCTTGTCCAAGATATATGATGCTGCCTGGCTGTCCAATTTTCGTTTGTCATCTGTCATTGCTACGCCTTGATCCATTGTGACATAGTCTTTGAGGCCCTTCGAGGCAAGAAGAAACAGCATCCTTGTTTTCCACTGTCGGACGTTTGCACCGCCAAAAACAGGAAAATTTTTGAATTCATCGGAAGATGTGGAGATGTTAACGATTGGTCCTGATCGTATAGGGGAAGGTGCCCTTGACATGTCCGTCGATGGTGGAGTTGCTGTTGGTGGGGCAGAGGATGCTCGAGGAGATGGTCGGGGTCGAGGGGGGATGGGAGGAGGTTCTTGTTGTCGAGGAGGTACTTCCGGAGTAGGGGATCGGGATCGTGGGGATCTTGTATGTGATACGGTACCCGAGAACGGAGATGACGGTCTTGATGGCCTTGGGGTAGCTGAAGCCGGTCGTGGACGATGTAGTCTTGCAAAGTTAAGGGGGTTGGCGAAGTCAAGGCCTTCTTGTACGTCAAAGAATTCGTCGTCGTCACCCTGGGAGCTTGGGCTCATAACCTAATGGGAATTCGTACCCACTAGCAGTGTAGTGGGGTGACTGTGTACAAGGATTGTGAAGGACTGGAGACAGATTTTAGGGTAGAGGGGCTTTTATTCAATGAGGTTCTTCTTCTTCACTGCTGTTTTCCTCTCACACCCTACTGCCTTTTATACTGCCCAGGAGGAAAGACACTTCCCCAAATTTTGAGGATGCTTGGGCCACTTTGCACTTTACCAAGTGCAAGTGCCATACTGCAGACAAATCCTCCCAAAATTCTGTCTGCCCCAAATTCCAACAACTTCACGGCTTATTCTGAGTTCGGGGGGGGACGTGTTTCAAAGGGGAACGAAAGGGGGCTTTGCCTTCGACCGCCTGGGCACAGAGGCAGGATGCGACGGCGGCCGGACCTTCGGCAGCCGACATTGCCACCCTCCTCGCTTGGACTCGACAACAAACAACCAGCTGCTGCGCTCCATCAGCAACGGGTGTTCCGCCGGCCGCCGCGGTGGACGTGGACGCCGCAGACGTTTCTGGCACGGCCGCGGCCGCCGGCATCCTCGCGCCCGCCGTGCTGCTTTAGAAGCTGCGACCCCTTCTCGCAGCGTCGGCCGCGAAAGCGCACCCCGTCGGGCCGCGTCCAGGTGTCGTTCGTCGATCCATGTCCTGCCGCTTGGCGGCTCAATGGAGCCCGCGATGCCGCAGTCTGCCGACCGCGACTGCATGGCGAAGAACTTTAACAGCAGCTGCAGCACACAAGCACTGCACGTCGAGATGGCCAAAGCGGTGACCGCTCGTCTTATGCTGACCGTCGCCGGCCCCTTGGTGCGGCGGTCGACGCGGGGTGGGTCTCGACGGGGACGGCACCGGAGGCTGTCGCGGCGCTGGCGTTGGCAGACAAGACCGGACCACAGCAAAAGACGCGCTTTCTTTTTTCTTTTTTTTTTTCTCACTCAACCACGTAAAGCACAAACGAGAGTTATCAACAGGAGGGCGGAGACAGTCGCGCGAGAACCGGCGCTTCCGACGCAATGTCTACTCGTACACGACGCCGCCACCGCTGTCCTTTGTTACCAGCTCCATTCTCCACGGTCCTCCAATCGCATCCTCCTTCTTCATCTTGATCCGCGGAAGCGCCACCTCGTCCCATCTGGCCCCAGTGCACAGCGCGCCATCCAACCAACACGAGCGACCGCCACCGCCGACGCACGCCCACGAGTCGCTCCGATCCGCACGCCCGACCAACCCGTTCGGCGCTTCTGGAAAAGGCTGCTACTGCACACGGGACTCGCCCCCACGCCCCCTATTACTGCGCAGCCTCCAATTCTCCCGCGGATCGTCTCTGCCCATTCCGCCTTCACCGAGATCTGTCTTCACCTTCCTGACTCGCAATCACGCTTCCGTTTCGCCACCCTGTGTCGGCTGCCCGCGCTGCAAGCACACGCTCTCTTCGCCATTTCAAAGTCCAGAACCTACACCCAGGGGGCGGCGACGGAGTCGTTTGCCATCTTGTGTTGTCTTCCTGACCACGGCCCACTGGCTCCTTTGTCCGACCGTAGCAACGGCGTTGCTCCCACAGATATCCTCGGCCTTTAAACCATGCCCGAAGCCAACATGACCGTCCTGCGGCACCGCAATCATGGACGACGCCGTCTCCGCCGCACCGCCATCCATCCACCTGACAGTCATCTTCGGCGCCCGTCTCGATCCTCCCATACATGCCTGCCTACGCCGAGGCCCGGCTGTCTGTGCACGACAGCCAGCTTGTTGGCGACACGTTAGGGACGGGGCAGTACAAGATTGGCCTGTCGGCAGGGGACGTCGGCAGTTTTGCGACGGGGCGGTGTGCGTGGAGACCAGGTGATACGAGATGGAAAGTTCGCGGTTCAGGTTGGAAAAGGAAGTGGCGGTTTTAGGACTGTGGAATGTTTACGACGAGTCGTGTAGGAATAGCGGTCGACCAGCGACCCCGCCGCCCACTATCCCCAAGCGAAGAACGCGCGCCAGGGAGTCTTGCCTCGCATGCTCGCCCCGTCCATCGACTGTGCAAGAGGCTCCTCATCGTTACACAATGCGTGCGCTCTCCAGTCTCGCATCCTGTCTGCCGGCCTCGCGGCCGAGATCTTCGACCACCTCCCCGATCCGCGCTCCCAGTTTCTCTTTGCCACCCTCTGCCGGCAGCACACACTCCAGGTCGACGCCTTCTGCGAGCTCCACCCCGCCAGGTCGCTAAAGGGACTTAACTTTCGCGGGTTGGACATCATGAATAAGCTTGAAGCCAACGTTAAGATGAGGCGGTGTTTCAGCAAAGTTTGCCGTCGGAGCAGCTCGACAGGATGTATACGGCCGACACGATCCACCACAGCGTCTAGCTCCTCAGTAATGCGGTCGAGTACTTGGAAAAATGGAAGGCTAGCGGTATCCCCATGAAGTACACAGCAAAGGCGATGGATAAGGCGATGGAGCGCAGCGACACTTACCTGCTCGATTGGTGGATTAAGGAAAGCGGGCTCGAGTTGAAGTTTGAGAGCGGCATGGATTTGGCTACCGAGTTTGAACGACCCTGCGCTGATTGAGTTTTGGAAAACAACGGGCTACCCCTGAAGTACACAGAGGCTGGAATCGATAACGCGTGAAGTAGAGTTCCAAGGGAAACCCTTCGCTGGTGGAAACCTGAGGCTTCAAGAACCTGTCAAAGGGGTCTGAAAGTGGAGCTCTTGACCATTGTACTTCTTCGCTGCTTCGTGATAGCATCCTGTTTAAGGAACTTGGTACGGGATGTGCATTCGGATGTGGTGGGGCGATGAGTTCCCAGAACAAGAAACAGCTTCTACGTGGTAGGCCGTTCCTTGGCACCTCTGATAAACCGCTGTGACTCGGCCACAAGAGGTAATGGGAATTCAAGCCCACCAGCAGAGTAGCAGGGTGACTGTGTAAAAGGAATATGAAGAAGGATAGGAGATGATTTTGGGTGGGCGGTATTTATTCAATGAGGTTCTCTTTTGCTGGTTTCCTCTCACACCTGCTTCCAGGAGGAAAGACACTGCCCCAAATTTTGAGGATATTCTGCCGCATCGATACGATCCGCAGTGGGCGATCGAGTTTAGGACAAACAGCAGGCTGCGATCGACGAAGCGTGCAAGTGAGTTTCAAGTGAATACCTTCGCTCTTGGAAGGAGCCGTCTGGAGATGCGAAACCCGTTCTGAATGATCCGCTATCCAAGCAGAATTTCGGAGATATTGCCCGCGAGGATGGGAGGCTGGACTTGATGGAGTGATGGGAGACTCACTGACATTGAACTTGTTAGATTGCCCTTCAAGAATTCCAGTTTGGCGTCATCGACTGTGCAGCATATTAATAACTATCCCAACTACAGGACCAAACACGCACGACTCACATTTTTAGTATTGTTGAAAGGGTTTTCCCCGGCTGCATACGAGCTCCCTCTTTTCTTTCAATCTTCTCCCAACATCGAGGACCCTGCAACGCACGAGAAGTGAAAAATAAATTTGTACAGCAAGGTAGAAACGGTTGGATGCCCTAATCCTCGCTCACGTCAATTTTGCTCATGGAGATCCGCAATTCTCCCACCACTGCGCGATGTCCGGCTTCCCCAATCGCCTGGCGCGCTCTTGGATCTCCTGCTTATACACCTGATCCCTCAAAATCTGCTCCACAAGGTCAGTGCCAGAACAATCTTTCCACCAGTCTAACACTCTCGTGTGCTTCGCATACCCAAGCACGTATCTGCTGTACCGAAGCTCCAACCCACTGTCCTTCCACCACTGCAGAACTTCGACGGCGCCGAACCAGGATGCCCCGCGGAAAGCGCTTCCGGTGTACTTGAACTCGAGCCCATTGTCGCGCCACCAATTCAGCACTCTCACTCCTTTGGAAGAGTTGCTCGCCGCGTCCAGCGCCCTGTGCGAGAATTTCATCTCCAGGCCGCTCTCTTTCCACCATCGCAGTGTGTCGAGATCGTGCACCGCGCACGCTTCATCGATCCCGCGTTCAGAGTACTTCAGCGGAAGCCCGCTGTCTTTCAATAACTGCAGTGTCGCGACATGCTCGAGCGCGGTGGACCGGTCCACGATCGATTCCTATACTTGAGCTCGAGCCCGCTCGCCACCCACCATTTGATCACCTTTTTTCTGCCAGAATTTACGGCGACAGTGTCATCCTTCCCCTGCCTCCATCTTACAAACTCCTCGAAACCCACTTCACCGCCCTGGAGCTAGCCTTCTCCCTCCTTGCTTCTCAAAACCGGTTTGCCACCTTCAAAGCTTGGCCGCATCCAGCGAAACATGGAGGTCGAGACCGCCCACTCCTTCATGTGGAGCAATCTCGAGCAAATTGCAGAGATCTTTCCAGAAGGGTATTGCTGTATCGGGCGCTCACCTTTGACCGTGAAATGAATCATTTGTTGATTTCGTTGTTTACGACGGAGAGCTATTAAGCTAAATTTAGGAGAGGCGAGGCAGCAGGGGGAAGCCAATGACACCTGAATATCGGCCGTCATATGAGTAGCTTGTCAGGCGAAGGGATGAGTTTCGTGGCAGACTGGTGGCGACGGTGGAGGCTTTTTTTCTCAAGTTTCGCACTTGGTTGTGAAGTCATTTCGAAAGTGCTGAGCATAACTGCCGGAGCTTCTCTGCTTCTGGTAGAACCACGGAAGCGAAGAGCATTATGTGGAATGCAAACTTTGATCCAGCGACAGTCCCGGAAATTCCACACCGAAAGATACCCAGTGGATTGAGTTCGAAGGTGTGGGTAAATTGGGTCATCAACAAACACACTTCAGTCTCGTCAGATTCAGCGACTTTGGGCATTCGATGAAATGGGCGATGCTTCGAATACGAGAGCTGATGTAAATGCGGCAGGCCATCATGTCAAACCTGCGAGTCGCGAAATATTCCTTCTGACACCCCCGACAAGAAACCTCAACGAGAGTAGAAATACTTCAGCGGGTATGCTGGCTCTCGATTGTCATCGTGAAATGCTTTCTATTTACACGTTTCGTGGATATGTCCCCGCAAACGAAAATGCAGCAAAAAGGTGCTGATTATCAACAAGCAGCCATTTAGCGCTGCAGCCATATAGCGCCGCGCTATTCTCAACAGTTGCCCGTGGACTTACATGGTTAGCTCGGAAATATGACTGGAAAATAGTTCTGAAACAGACCGACTGCGCCTTTCTTTTCCTGCAGTCGTATCACGAGGAGAAACAAACAATGCGGGATGTTGCCCAGTACACTAAAACAGTCTTCCACCCAACTTCCCTCTCTCTCCGTAAGTTGACTAAACTCTCGCTTGCAAGACTTGCCGCCATTGACAATTTAATCTTGCAGTTGAAGCGTGTGACTACGTTTTGTCTCTCACCGAAATATACCACGAATGGTGCTATCTCGTCGAAACAGATGGTTGCACTCTAATCAGATTTCGAGACCTGCCTGGAGTTGATCCGTTGGCGACGCTGGAGAAGCGTGTTGCAACCTTACTTGCAATTTCCGAAGATTAATTGAAGCTGCTGATACGCTTTCTTTTATTTGCAGTCATTCCAGTGGCACCTATTTTGTGTCCAAGGCCTGTTCTTGTAACACTATCTTTGTCGCTCGTGTTTTCGCCTTCTGTGAGTCTGCATCCTTGGTCAGGGGGGCACAGCAACCAGAAAGGGCAAAAGGCGAGGGAAAGAAGAAAAATAAAGAGGAAAAAAACAAACCAAAACAGACGAAGGATTCCTTCACCGTCTGTCTGCCGTCTGCAAGGGAAAAAAAATGTAAAAAATTCATTTGTGACTGTGCGGTTCGCCATTGGACGCAGTGAGTGTTGCGCACCAACGCCTTCCCACACTAATGGCAACAGAATTCTCCTTCAAAAAAGCTAGCAAAAACATTGCTTTCTGGTGAGCCACTGGAACTTCCAGCGGTCACCGGAAATTTCTCGTTTTTGACTGGTTTTTACTTATGGGACAGGTGTGTGAGGGTGGATTTTGCAGGAACCTGGTGTTTTTTGGGCCATTCCTGGGGGCCCCTGGAAAAAGCAGGTCAGTCTTGAGGACTGACAACGATCAATGCCTTCTACTCACCATCCCTTTTTTTTTTTGGTCAGCTTCAGCTTTCTGTTGCACATAAGCAATGAGGACGCCCTCGCACACAGCTGAAAAAAAATTCCAGTGCACATAGTCAACGACTGCGGGGTGGGACGTGGGGGGTTTTTTTTTTTCCCTCTCTTCATTCCATTGCCCCTGTCAGAAGAGGCTTGTCGCTTTCCCCTGCCCCCCAGCTTGTTCTTCATAATAGGGATGCTCAATTTTGACCGGAATTTTCCAGAAAGTTCCGGCACCGGTCCTTGCTGGTCTGTCCCCAATAATTGCGCACGGCAAGCTCCGGCAAAAAAAACCTGCGGTTTGCTGGTTGCCAGTTGCCGGAGCCATGTCAAAACACACAATCTTCCTCCACACCAGCGCCACCGCCCCCCACCCCATCGTCTTCTTCGACAACCCCGGTGAGAGACGATACGACCTCAGACCAAAGAAAACACTTTAAAAAATGGTCCACAGGGCGTTTCAGCCATCAGCGTTGTTCTCGACTGGATTGAGAAACTTGGCAACTACCAACGCTGGAAAGGAGGAGGTGCAGTGGGCGAAACCAAGGAGGTCATTTGCACTGAAGTGAACAACCTTCTTCGCGAGAAAGGTTTTCCAAGCAGGACCAACAAGCATGTACGCCACAAGATTCAAGACTTGGAAAAGTCGTACATAACGGCGGTGGACTGGAAAAAACAACACCAGCCAAGGCATCCTCAACGCTGGAGGAGCTGGTTCCAAGGATCTCATCTGAAAAGAAATCTTGCGCCGCTGCCCTTTTTGGGACACCCTCAGTCCTGTGATGGGCGAGCGATTGAGCAGTCGTCCACCTGTCACCAATGAGAGCGACCAAGTTGTATCTCAAACCCGCGCTCCACCAACGGCACACACAGTCCAAACTCACAGACACCCAGCTGGTCAATCCCTGCCTGCCTCTTCTCGTGACAACCGCTCAAGCACTCCTGTGAGGACGACAGGCTGTCGAGCCTGTGACCTCAAATAAATTAAGTGTATACCCACTTTTTAACTGGTAATTGTGAGGATTACCACCCTGTCTCAACCCACGTTTTGCTGGCAAAACGTGACTAGGCTTGGATTCCTATTCTCTTATTATTTATTGGGTTTCCATACGGCCTCTGACTGGCTCCATCTGTCTGCCTCTGAGCTCTACTATTTTTATTTATTATTACTATTTATTATTGGCGATGTTGCAGACAGAAAGACTCAGTCTTGATTCTAATTGCTGATACAAGGCTCCCTTGCTCAGTGGTTAGAGCGCTCCCTTCAATTGGGAAGGTGCCAAGTTTGAGACATGCTAGTTGACAGACTGGGCAGAAATGCAAAGTCCTACTATGCCTGGCCAATGGCCCCTCACTTTTGGAAATGACTTAGGACTGAAACACTTCTGTGGGAGAAGTGCTAAGCCCAGATGGACAGAGTTAACAAGATGATGGCAGAGCTAACAAGCTCTACCACCTGCTACCATGATGTAATACCTCACAAAAGGGTATGAGATCACAGGGTTTTTCTTTATCTTTTCATTGGTGATTTTTACTTATTTTTCCAATTAGTAATTTATTCTGTTTTTCCTGTTTTTCCTGTTTTCTCTTTTATTTATTCCTTGTTGTCTCTGTCTGTGTCTTTTCTTTCTTGTGTGGCTGAGAGTGACTGTCTTCCTCTTTGCACCAACCAGCTCTCTCCATCTCCTCCATCTTTCTTGGCAGCTGATGCCAAGAAATGCTCCATGATTTTCTGAGCTGTCTTCCTTGTTTGATGGCTCAGCCCCATTGTTTGGTGACTCACTCCTCCTCTCTCTTCTTTGCTGTTTTATTTATTGTTTTGTTCTTTTGTATATGTTTTCCCCTCTTTTCCCTTCCTTCTTCCTTCACCCTGGTGATTCCAACCCTTTCCTATTTAAGCAGCTGCCCCCCATCTTGTTGACTGTGAGAACCTGTGCCTGAAGTCCCTTGCCTGCCCTTTTCTTCCTGACTGTATGTAGAGCTGGGGGTGGCAGTCCCCTGGTGTGTGACAGGAGGTTGAAGTCCTCTTGGCCATGATGGCAGTGTGCTGGGTTCAAGCCCCAGTGCACCTCACCAATTCTGCATGCTGTTTAGGTTGGACTGGGTAGGAGCCACTTGGTGATGGAAGGATGGAGGGTAAATCTGTGGTGGTGCCTCTAGGTTCCTGTCAATACATCTAGTCAAATCCAGGTCTCTCAAGGGGATATGAATGAGCTGTCTGGTCAGGTACTGCTGCAGGAATGGTCTCTCAGGTATGCCCCCTCCTCCCTGGTTGTTGGCTCCTGTGGCCTCTGGTGGGCCTGGTCTTCACTGGGTTCAGACCCTCTTTCTCTCAGATTAATGCCTGTGATGTCATGGTGCCACATTTGGGTGAGGGAGTGGGTGTTAACCTTCCTTGCTTCTAAGATAGGGAATTCCTCTGGCTTGGTGAAGCAGATGTCTGTGTCCTAGTAGGATGAAGTAAGAAGAGTCCCACTGTCTCCCACCCCTGTGTGCCCCCTCCTTGGATTGAGTTGGAACTTCTCCTTGGAGTGAGACAAGTTGTGTCTGGTCCTGTTAAGTGGAAAACAGTTCTGATTTAATTTAACAGACACCTCTGCACACTAACTGTTCCTTGTGTTTGCCCTCTGTGTTCAACCCCCTCCAACTTAGGGCTTGTCTTTGACAGAGAGGGAGCCTTGCTCCATGGTGGTGGTGGCTCCAACAGACCGGGGTCTGGCCACTTTCCTCCCCACTCTCTTGTCTTCTTCAGTTGGATTGGAGTGCTGCACTTAGTGCCGCTCCCTGGAGCTTGTTGCATCTTGCACCTCCAGCATTGTTACCGGATTTCCCGGTCCCCTTTGGCTTTGGCTTTTGCCTCCCATTGGGCCCACTCTGTGTCATAGACCAGAGAACCCTGCACATTCTTTGCTAGTGTGCCACCTTTTCACAGTTGCCTTTGGTCTGAGTGTGAGAGTCTTCTCTTTGTGTAATAAGAGGGTTTCTTTGTGTTTCTTGGGCTTCTTAAGACTCCAAATACATTGTCCTGTCTAGTGACCCCTAGACATCTCCTTTTTGCCCTTTGTCACTCTTCAGGATTGGTATTTAGGCCATTGCTCTATTTGCCACCCATAGTCCAGGGTGAGGATTTAGAGAGCACAGTCTCACACTCCTGGATCTGCCAACTCTGTTGGGCGTATTCGCACTGAGGAACAAAGCCAAGCGTCGTCTACAAGTTTGACATCAGAGGGTTCGACGTCTTCAGTTTTGCAGGAAGCTTCGTCACCTGCAGCTTTGTCAGCAGCAGTTTCGTCAGCTGCAGCTTCTTGCTGTTCTGAGATGGGAGACTCTGAACCTGAGTCACCGCAGCCTTCTCGTCGTCGCTCCTTGGATCAAGACTGTCATACACAGATGCCAGGCCGTCGAGGGCTCAGTGGTGCTGATGTACTGGACTCGTTGACGCAGGGTTCCGAGGAGCGTGGAGAGAAGAGGCTCTGTCTTGACCAGGATCACCTCGAGATGGAAAAGCGTCGCATGGAATGCGAACTTCAGCGAGTGCTCTTGGACTCAAAGCGATTTGAGCGGGAAGAGGCTAGGCACCAGAGGGAACTGCAAGTCTTGGAAGCAGAGAGAAAGCTAAAAGAGTACGAGACAAATGGCCTGCGGATCGAAAATGCGCTTCATCGAATGCGGGCTTTGAAACAGCTTCAAGAAGAATTTCATCTGGACGTGGAGGAGGCTCTCCGAATGTTGAACACTGATTAGTTTAGCGTTTTTTGTTTCTTTGCCTCTTCTTTCGTTTTTGCGTTTCTTCCTTTCCTCCACCTGCTTCAAACTGACTTCCCCATTTTTGAGTGATGCGCTCCATTGCACAGAGTATTCTTCCATCATTCCTTTATTTCAGATAACAGTACCACTACACAAACTCCTCAAGGAGAGTATTCATCAGCCTTTGTCGGCGAATCTCCCCTGGCGTTCGAGCCCTTCGAACATTCACATGTTGGCCAAATAAAACGCCCTCGTTGTTGTCGTTTTCCTCTTGAAGCTCACTCTCCTCCTGATAAAAATCATCGCTACTATCTGCGAGGCAAAAGTTGTGAAGAATAGCACATACTTCGACAGTAGTGTTGACCTCCAAAAGGTCTTCAACAGTTTCGACTCGAATTCTCACGCATTTGAGGATTTGCCACCGACCCTTCATTGTTATGAATCACCCTCTGGAAACCTCTGGAACCTTCTAGAACATTCCTTCATGGAACCTTCTGGAACCTTCTGGAACCTTCTAGAACTTTCCTTCATGGAACCTTGTGGAACCTTCTGGAACCTTCTTTGCTTTCCTGACTTGTCTTGTTGTCATTGGTATCATTGGTATCATTGTATTACTAATTGCTCTTTCTGGAACTTTCTTTGAGTCTTGACAAGGAACACTCTCAAAAGGTATAAGAGGGGGATGGGGGACCTGTCCCATCCCTCAAGTGAATTATTGTTTCCAATACAATCATCACTCCTCTCAGTTCCTTGTCTGCCTTGTCCTGCCCTGTTCCTGACATTCATGATCCCAATGGCGTGCTCAATGGTTGTTCTTGCTTCTCCAAGTCGAGTGTTGAAGAATTCCTCATCCCGAGACAAGCCACCACGAGGGGGCTTCTTGAAAGCAGGGATACAATGCAAATCCACAGTGAAAGCAGAATCTCCAAGAACGTATTCGTTTGGAGCAAAGTGCTCTTCCTTCCGCTGGCACATTTGCGAGTTGGCTAGAATTCGCTGGTCGTGCGTTGACCCAGGCCAGCCCACGTAAATATAGGTAATTCTCCGTGTATCGTCGCAAACTACGATGCCTGACACTGTGTAACAGCCCTTTCCGCTGTAAAAGTCCTCACCACAATACGTTGGCTTGAACTAAGGGAAAAAGCGTTCCGTCAACGAAGCCAAGACAATTTGGGAAGTGAAATTGCTGCTGAATTCGCTGCTTCACCAGTCTGCGCTCTTCAGCATCAGGCCACTTGAGGTAATCCCCTTTCAATCGTCGCTTGATGACACCACAAACACGATCTGTGAAATTCGCAATTGAACCACCAGCAGAAACTTGCATTATTCGTGCAAGCCGTCCGTATGATGCACTGTTCCCATTGTGACCTAGCCTGTTCAAAACCAAAAGAACTTGAAGTACTGCTGGGTGCTGCGGTCGATGCCCTTTTGAAATGAAACACTCATCGTTCCCAATAAGCTGCAAGAGGTGCTGGAAGGTTGGTTTTGCTATTCGAAATTCCTCTTGAAAGAGGTGCTGGAAGGTTGGTTTTGCCATTCGAAATTCCTCTTGAAAGGTGAGGTCGTCTTGATTCTCCAGCAGATTCGAAACAAACTCTGTTGCATCCAACTGATTGTATGGCCCTCTTGAGCTGATGTACTGTGTTGACTCCAATTGTTGAAGGCTTTTTAAGAGCGCTGCGTCTATGTCGTCCTCGCTCTCGTCGTCAATGAGCTCCAGTGATCAGCAAATTCGCAGTTGTGCGCGATTGTATGCGGTGGTCTGCAACTGGAGCAGCAGCTTCTGGCGGTTGCTCGATCACGGCACACCTTGTCAAGGCTGGTCGGCTGTCGGTGGGGTTCTAAATTTCAATTATAAATTCCGGAACTTTCTGGCAACGCCCTGCCGGAGGCCAGAGGGATCCCTAATGTTTGTTTTGTTTCTTTTCTTTTCTTTTTTTTTTTTTTTTTTTTTTTTTTGGTTTGTTGTCAGAATCGATTTTGCTGGAAAATGCGAATACAAAACCACACAGCTCGTGGGTGCACCTTCCCAACTCTGCGAACGCACCATCACGGATTCGCGCGGTCACCTTCTGTACTCGTGAGTACCAGGTCAATTAGCAGGCAAATTTGATGGACGAGCAGGTGAGGCATTTATTTAATGTCTCGGCTGGAAAATCGCACGGATGCCAACTTCGCAGAAGGAGACAGATGGAAGGCGTTTGAGCCTTCAAATCCGAGTTCGCAAGGCGTGACGGTGATGGATCTGGCGATTGTTTGATTGTTAGCGTGTTGGATCGGAGTCCCTGGCCCGCCGCAAGCCGGAAAAAAAAAAAGATATTTGAACGGTTTCGTCAAGACGAGCTGGGCGGAAACGATCGGCGGCGGCCGGCCTATCCCGCGCGCAGCAGCAGCCTCTTGCACGAGCGTCGAACGAAGGTCAGTCCATGTGGCATGTGGTGGCGGGCAGGCCAAAGTTCGATCCCGTAGTAGTTCATCCCGAACCACGTCAGGTTGGGTGATCAGTTGCTCCCGAATGCGTCGAACGCAAACGCACCACCGTCCGCGGCTTCCTCGTCTCCCGGGATCGCAGCGACGCCGGGAATGAAACCGCGCGATCGTCCAACGGCTGGTTGCTTCCCCACACTGCAAGCCCTCGCTCCCATCGGTGGTGGAATGCACCACCCCGACGTCGGACGGTAAAAGATTGAAAAATCGCAGCGAAGCGTAGGGTCGCCGCAGATCGTCGTGGTTGACCCCCTCTGGAAGCTGGTCGAAGTTTCGTCTCCTGTACAACCGCACGTGCCTGGCATTGGCACCTGGAGTGGCGAGGAGAAGACCTCCCACCGAATTGCAGCGACCTGAAGAATCTGCATCGCAAGCTTGCTCTCAGATGGTGTCGTGTGGCCAACCCGTTTTCTTTGATTAAGAACGGCGGTGAGGGCAGCACAGTGTGGCAATCGATCTCCTTAGCCCAAAAAAATGGGAACAACCAATTGAAGTTTTACTAACCCTTCATGGGCCAGCATGCCAGGTTGCGTCATCCTGCGATCTCCGCCCATTGTGACATGAAGGGGGTTATTCATGAAATTGACGACAACGGGAAAGTGCCATTTGTGGCAGTTACAACAAGCACAAAACCGAGAAAGAAAAAATCAATGCCAGAATGAAGAGTTAAGTTAC
This sequence comes from Zopfochytrium polystomum, assembly GCA_025765615.1. Classification (NCBI taxonomy): domain Eukaryota; kingdom Fungi; phylum Chytridiomycota; class Chytridiomycetes; order Chytridiales; family Chytridiaceae; genus Zopfochytrium; species Zopfochytrium polystomum. Next base: position 25,252 of record JAIVFJ010000247.1, on the reverse strand, counting down.
TGAATAGGCAAAAGGTGAATGTTTCGCAAACTAGTCCAGCTTCAAGAGCTTGCTGCTGTGATATATGTAGCTCAGCATAAGCAGGGCCGCTATAAATCAAAAAGTCAAAATCATGTAATCGTTAGGAGCGTCGGGTTGCAAAGAATGTCATCCTCACCGGAAACAGACGCCAGCACCATGCTCCAAAAAAAAGAAACGACGTCTGACGTGCAGCCGACCGCGGGAACGCCCGGCTGCACGTTGCGGATCTGAGGAAGCGAAAACAAGAGCGCGAGGACAAAGATAATCGCCGGTGACTCCACTTTCTGGTGCAGGATCCAAGGCGTCACGGCCAGCGCGATCGCAAAGCCGGAGAGGAGCCACATGGCAAACATGACGAATATCGACACAGCCTTTTCCAAAGGAAAAAAAAAAAAAAAAGTGATTAGAACCTATGGCCACCCACCAAGCTCGATTTCGCCCCTAACCTTTGTCGCAAATGACCTCTGCACGACCACTTTCACCGACACGACGGTTCCGTCTCCCGCATCGCTTATGTCCAGCAGCTCTTCCACGTTGGAGGTGAAATTCTGGGAGCTGACGGTCAGTCGCACCTCGACGCCGATTCGGGAGGTCCCGTTGGAGGCCGTCACTTGAAAAACGTTTGACTCAAAGACTTCGAACGGGTAGTTGTTTATATCGCCGGATGCGAAAGGAAGGACAGCTTCGCGGTCGGCCATCGGTACTCCGGCGGAATACTGGAAGACGGTGGACTCTGTTGGTGGAAATGAAGGGGTTTAAACATTTGAAGACGGACGAATGCTTTGCGGACAGAAGCCTGCGCCAACTCGATTCTGGGCATACTACTGACCAATCGTCAAATTCATCGGGGCGACCAGCAGATATCGGTTGCGAACAACATCGTACTGAGCGAGATCGCCGCACGGGGTCGTCGAGATCTGAAGAGTCACCGCCGAGTTTTCGGGGTAGACGCTGGCGTACTTGATGTTTGTGACGACCATGGTTTCGTTGCCGTGCACATCGCATTCCGAGTTGACCAAGGAGCCTTTGGCTGCGGGGAACGACGATCTGGATGAGGAGTGCAGCTATATCAGGACCGATCTGGTGGGCACGGTACGAAGCGGGTTACCAACCTGGATCCACTGGGTGTGATGGAGATATACTGGATCTGCTTGTAGCTGTCGTTGAACTGAATGCACGCACCAAAGGGTTGGCTTGAGAATCTCTTGTCCAAGAAACAAAAGAACTCACCCAGCTCAGGACACCAGAAGCGACGACCAGCGCCGCAACCACCAAAAAGCCGCCACCAAAGGCAAACGCCATATTCCAGGTGCCCTTTCGATGGTGTTTCACCTCCTCGGCGTAGATCTCTGCGTCGATCTCGGCGGCGGCTTCGTCGTCGAGGTGCTGGATCTCGCCATCGCCGTCGCCGGCCGCTTCGGCTTGAATAACATCTTCGGCGGGCGACAAGGCATCGAGGGCTATGGTTTCCGTGGAGTGATCGGGCTCCAGGAGTGGGTAGGTGCCGTAGGTGTTCACGTTCCTGCTGCGGAAGGTCGTCGGGTGGTGATCCGCAGTGGCAGTGGTGGTACCCGGCGATGGGTCGGAACGGGCAAACTGAACGGCCTGCTGGTGCTGCATCGCCACAACAACAAAGTAAGCAATTCTTCGACCGTTCGTCTGACAAGCCCACCCCACTACACAATCATGAGGCCCTTCACCACAGCACTCCTTGCCGCACGCGCGCAGCACCTTCGCATCGTCCCGCGGCGCGCCTTCCTCACCACCGATACCGCCGCCGGTAAGGAGATCGCTGCACGGAGTGCAGGGCAGATGCTCGCTTTGTGGGCCCACTGTTTTCTTTTACAAACACCATCCCATTGTGGACGTGACCTCTGAATGACATCATCTGTCCTGATCCTTTTCCCCTTCGCCATCGTCATCACTCGATGATCTTTCCCCCGACCGACTCGATCCACTGTCCTTCCGTTCATCAGGAACCACGTACAAGTACGTCCTCACGGAAAAGCGCGGCCGCGTCGGCTTGGTCACGCTCAACCGGCCCGAGGCCCTGAACGCGCTCTCGTCGCCGCTGATGAAGGACCTCAACGCCGCTCTGCGCGAATTCGACGCGGACGACTCGGTCGGCGCCATCGTTCTGACTGGAAGCGAGAAGGCTTTTGCCGGTATGTCATCTCGTGCACTCTTTCATTTTGCGTGTGTGCGCGGTGTTGGTTTGGCAGACGATCTGAACGCGTTGTTTTCCTTGCTTGGGGTCGAGATAGCCGGCGCTGACATCAAGGAGATGCAGCCGTTGACGATGACGGGTAACTACAAAAAAAATTTCATTGGCGACTGGACCGGCATCGTGCACATTCGTAAGCCCATTATCGCGGCTGTCAACGGCTTTGCGGTGAGTAGTATCCCATGTTTCTACCCCTCGCCCTCTGCACTCCGACAACAGACTCCTCATCTCCTTCCCCCTCTAACGACAAACAACCTCCAGCTCGGCGGCGGCTGCGAAGTCGCAATGATGTGCGACATCATCTACGCGGGCGACAAGGCCAAGTTCGGTCAGCCCGAAATCAAGCTCGGCACGATCCCGGGTGCAGGCGGCACCCAGCGCCTGACCTCCCTCATCGGCAAGTCCAAGGCGATGGAGCTGGTCCTCACGGGCGGACACATTGACGCGGCCGAGGCGGAGAAGGCGGGCCTTGTCGCAAGGGTGTTTCCCGCGGACAAGCTGGTGGATCAGGCGGTCAAGGCGGCGTCTACCATCGCGTCGTACTCGCTGCCCAGCGTGATGATGGCGAAGGAGGCTGTGAACAAGTGTAAGTGGCTAACGAGTTGTCACCTTTTTGAGCCGCAAGCGCGCTGACTCATTTTCATCGGATCTGTTATTTTTTGCAGCACTGGAGCTCCCCCTCACGGAGGGCCTGCACTTTGAGCGCCGCCTGTTCCACATGACGTTTGGCACGAAGGATCAGAAGGAAGGGATGGCTGCCTTTGCCGAGAAGCGTGCGCCAAACTGGCAGCACGAGTAAACATGATGACACCCCGCAATGCATGTCTCCCACTCCTTTTTTTCTACTTTCTTTTTTGTTTGTATGTTTGTTCTCAACGTGGGGGTTTCGTACTATCACGAAACAGTCACGAGCACCACACATTGAGGCAGCAGTATAAAAGCAGATCTCCCAAAAGTTCTCGGCGGCAAGTGGTCCACTTGAATCCATCCCATCGAAATGTCTCTCATCTTCCGCGACCCTTTCACCTCGACGGTTCTCGACGACTTCTTCTCTCCCTCCTTCCCGCGGTTTGCGTCCAGTGCACCAGGCGTCCGCACCCTCTTCACTCCCGGCGGCGTCGCTGCCACCGCGGACCTGCCCGTGGTTCCGCGGATGGACATCACGGAGGCCGACGACAAGTACGTCGTGACGGCCGAGCTTCCCGGCCTGAAGAAGGAGGACGTCAGCGTGTCGGTGCGCGGCGACGTTGTGACGATCAGCGGCGAAAAGAAGGAGGAGAGGGAGGAGGAAGGGGCCCATGTGAGTGTTATGACGTACTGCGAATCGAATAGGCGGTTGTTTAACTGGACGCTTCATCGATTGATGTTATTCGATGCCCAACGCAAGCGCCACGTGGTCGAGCGGTCGTGGGGTCGGTTCTCGCGGTCCGTGCGACTGCCCGTAGACGCGGGAACGGACCAGCTGCAGGCGACGATGAAGGAAGGGGTGCTGTCGCTGGAGGTGCCAAAGTCTACCGAGCTGCGCGAGGGCAGACGTGTCGTGGTGGCTTGACGGGGGGGGGGGGGGTGTGTGTCGATGGCGGGGGGTGTGATTGCTGTTTGGGTCCTCCGTCACTTAATGGTTGCGCCTTGCACGATTTTGCTTGGTCGTCGAGTCTGAGGATGGAAGTGTGCACAAGTTCGTGTCGTGAAACGTGATAATACAGTCCCAAGTGAGAAAAGAATCGAGGCTTTGCAGGATCGCAGATGGGCAGCAGCTGCTGAGGTGCGGTCGACTTTGGCCGTGGGAGTTCCGACCCGCGCAAAAGCGCGATTGATTTGCGGGTACGATGGTTCCGTGTGGCACCGAAGTCCGTGTCAAGGGAGGGAGCCAGGTGCTGGTTCTGCCAACCTTGGAAACAAAGTTGATCGATCTGTTTGGTCAAATGGAATGCCGAAACTATGCGAACTCGAGCGATCCGCTTCGTTGGGTGGGCTGTGATAAGACATTTTGTCAGACAAATGTCAGATTAAGGTTTGTCTGACAACACCGCAAATCAATCCGAGAAAAAATCCATTCAACTTTTATAAGCAAATCTGCAAAAATCCGACCACCACCCCAACCAGATAATCCACTCCGATTTGCTCGGATTATATATCACACTTGGCCCAAAACATCAAGGATAACCCCAGATTTTTCTTCATAAAGCGGAGATATCTGGTCCTTTCTTTTTGAATCCGATCCCATCGGATTGTCGTGACCTTCTTCACCAAGCAATCGTTTATTGATTCCTCAAGATCTCACTTCCCACTTCCTTGTCCTCGCCCACGACCACTTGCCCGTTTGCTTCCACGATTCTTCCCTCCACGTCGTCCAATTTGTACTTGAGAAGCGGCTTCAACAGCAGCTTCTTGATTATTGATACAGGCGATGTCAGCTCTTTCAAGCACTTGAATGAATAGTGTTCCAACAGCGGCTTTGGCCGAGCCTTCCCCATGAAGATTCGACGATGTTTCCAGTTGGTCTCCAAGATTCTGGCTTAAGGCAGTTGGGAGTGCTGCAATTGAGACGTCGGTGTTCTGTGTCACAGGGCCGGAGCCCTGCCCATTTTGATGGCGTTTGGCAGCGCTCCTTTCCGCAGCTGGGGCTGGCCGTTTGTTAACGACTTTTTGCTCGTCAGCTACAATTGCTAGGATGAAGCGGTTAATAACGATTTGTCACCTGTTTGATCTGGAATGGGTATCTCTCGCACTGTTGGCGGCGTTAAAGAAGCACTTCGGTCCGCTGCGGCTGACCCCACATTGATCTCATTGATCTCAACATCGGAGAAAGGAATGGCGTGAGGTGGCACGTCCATAACTGAATTGGAATGAGAAGGTTGATAATTTCAAAGATTGTTACTGAACTGTTGCTTGAGTTGTCCATCACTCCAAGTCGTCGGAGCATCGAAGAAAATACCGGACTGGCTGTTGGCTTGACCAGATTGATGACTGCTGCGCAGTCTGTCCACAAAGCCTGGCCAAGGACGTGCTTGCAAATGAGTTGCAGTAAATTTTTCACTTGAACTTGTTCTGCTCGAGCAAAATTCTGCAAAAGTTGAAAACCGTGAAACTATATAGAACGGCTGGAGTAAAAGATTTCTCACATGCCGAGTCAGATGAGCTCGAATACACACATGCGCTACTTCTTGAATTGGCGTACTAGACTTTCCAGATGCTTTCGACGTGAATTCGAGAATTTCGTGGAGAAAAATTGTGACCTGTTCTGTGTTAGTGTGTACTTTGATTGTACACCAACGAAGAAAACAAAACAGAGCTGAACATTCAAGGAGCAGCCGCAACGCCATTGCTGCAAGTGCAACAACTGGTAACTCACTGGTAATTGCCGAATCTCAGACGAGTAGCACAGAATCCTTGTTTGATCCGGCCCAAGGAGAACGCGGAGTAAGCACGCCATAATACTCATCATCGCCTCGTTACTTGGTTGCTTGTTCTCCATAATCTGGAGAACGACCTGCGCAGGTAGTCTTGCCTTCAATCCCTTTGTAAAAACACACGAACCTGCAAAGCCTCGAAATTCATTCTGCTAGATGGAAATGCGTTTGCAGGTGCAAGGCACTGTTGCAGAAACGAAGTGGAGAGTTTACCACTAAGTGCACAACAACCAAGCAGTGCGCAAATGGAGGAAAATAACTTCGAAGAAAAATCTTTGAAGCTGCAGTCCAGGCTGTTGACAATACCGAATTCAATCCAACAAAACTTGAGATACTGTCGGTGGCAAAGAGCTATTTCCGGAATCTGCAAACGTGTAATAAGCTGTGGTGGTGAAATCAATCCTCCAGACGCTGGTATATACTGTACCTCGAAAGATTGACACATGGACGCAAGGCAGACGATATCATCATCCACGAACTGGTCTCCTTTCGTCGTTTCGAGAACCCGAAGGTGTTCCAAAGCTGTTGCTTTGCCGTAGTGACTAAAGTCAGCAACTGATCCTGGGGATGGGTAGTTCGTTCTCGTTGACCATTGCTTTCCTTCAACTGATGAGCTGTGACTTGGATGAAAGTTCACTCGACTACCTTGTTTCTTTTGGTCAGAGTCAACTGTTGCCGTTGTCACAGGGATTTCAATGTTGTCAAGTGCGCGTGATTGGAGTACTGAATATAAATACGTCAACAACTCCTCCAGAAAGTATAGCGGAGTCTAGAACCAACGCAAGAGAAATGGATGGTCATACCTTGTCTCTCCTTCCCCTTCGTATTCTTAAACTTCACTAAAGCTTTGACCATTAGCGATTCAACTCGGTAGACATCGTCTTGAGAAAGCGGATCATCAATTATGCGATTCCCATCAAATGTGCGATCTTCGAGAATCTGCTTGCCAATGGCACCATTGACAACTGCTGATTGTGAAAGAGGCTTGCCGGAGCGACTGACACCAAGCCTATTCTCCTGCTCTCGAGCGATCTGTTCAGCAATTGGAGCCAGAATAATTGTAAAGTATCGTTCAACGCCCTCTGCAACTGTGTACTTCGGCTTGCGGGAGTCGATAGTCAATGTTGCCGAAAGAATCTCTATGAGCTTTGGGCGTTGAGGGCCGTTTGAATATGAAAGAAGCTGAGAAGTGTAGATTACCCTTGCAGCAGTCGTCACAGTCTCCCCACTGTATTGCACCTGCTAAAGATCGTTTTCTTCAGACCATGTTTGATGATGTCGAAAGCTTGCCTGGCCCTCAGTGTCAGGAATAAAGTTTTGCCTCTGTTCCGATTGGCTCAACGTGGGATTATTAGGCTACAAACGAAAGTTAATAGAGGGATAACGTCTGGGCAAGGATGCACACGTTAGGATGGGTTGGTCCTCCAACTGCCGTGCGATTCAAAAACTGGTTGATCCGTCCGTTATTCAACCTCGACAGAAATGGTTGATCCATCTCACCAAATCAGCTGGCCGCGCATCTCGAGTGCCCAAGGCGCTTGACAGGTGATCAAGCGCGTGTGGAAATGGTCGTGTTGACGGGAATTGAACAGAGCTCACTAAGCCAAAAACGCTCCAGAGAACTCGTTCAAGCTCATGATTGCGCTGTTGCAATCTGAATATGATCTCGTCTTTAGAATCATCCATGATGTGTGGCTGGGAGTAGACAAGTTGATTCTGCAGGCGACCAGGCAACAATCGGTATTTGAGCGTAGATCCTGACTTTCTAGAAGGCTTGCAATTGAGCGGCCTTAAATTTGTAAGTGGATGCCTTGGACATGATGTGGTGCTCCAATGTGGGCTGCCCGGCTGGTAACGAACGCCTCCAGCCACCGCTCACCGCCAGGATTCTTTCAAGTGAAAATTGACAAGAACGCTTCGGTGGCTCGTCGCATGTATTGGGGGAAGACTAAAAGAAAACATCCACTCCAACTTTCGCTCCACTTGATAAAGTCATACTCTTGATTTTACCAGCAAGAGCTGCTTTTCCACAAACAAACATAGTCTCACTGAACTCCGCACTGAACTCCCACCAACGGAGCACTCCTTGATGTTTGATTTCTTGATTCTCCCAAAACGGTCGAATGTAAGCAAAAGCGACGAAAGGCGCATCCTCATCTGTGAATATCGGTTGAACAATTTTTCCCACATGTCGTTTGCTGCAATAGCTTGTTGGTCCAAAGACAGCCAGATCCCCATTCTTGTAGTTCTCGTAATCCAATACCAGAGGTGAACGGTTGTTGAAGTACCAATCTTTAGTTTGATTGACATTGACATCAAATGTACTTGCGGGGCTGAATCGAAACTTCTCAGAGCAGCCTGGAAATACAATCCTAAAGAAAGTTCTTTAGCATTTTAACAAGTAGGATGCGCTCAACTGACTGCTGTGCCACGTGGAGGCTGTTTCCCTCGATGTGCTGCAAGAGCTCGCAAACTTCCTGCGCCATCCATCGCTCAAATACTGACACCGAGATGTTGTGATTGTTGGTGTTGAGGAAAAGTCGTTTCAGAACACCATTCATTGCCTCAAAAGTGAACACCCAATAGTCCCGAGGTGGTCCGAAGTTTTTGATAAAGTATTTCCAATGCGTGTGAAGATGAGTGTTCAATGTCACAAATTCTGGCCGATTTTGAACGAAGTACTGCAGCAGCTTTTCCGTTCGGTCAAAGAGCTCTACTGCTTGATCTGCAGAAACTGAGTGCTGGCATAAAAGATGCGCAATTTGGACATGGAGGCACCAAAATCTGAACACCTCCAATTTGTGTTCGGTATTAAGAAGATCCGAGTCTGCAATTAAATATACTGATGCTTGGCAGAACTCTTTGATCCCGTGCTCTTTTAGTCCTTTGAACTCGCTGGCAGAACTGAACTTGTAAAAGCTTGTGATCTTGTTCTCAGTGCAGTACAATTTGTACCTTTCACACATGAATGAGTAAACAGCTGTTGGAGATCGGGAACCAGATAGAGTGTTGACCAAATGATCAAAGTCGTGGGGGAGATCGTTCAAAAAGAGCTGATGCATGACATCCGTCAAGCATGATTGTGGTAATATGGAACCAGGCCATGCAACGGCCTCAGATACGCGCTCATAGCCCATTGCCACGAACGCAGACTTTAGACTTGGCTTAAAGTCACCGACAGGATTGCTTATTAAAAGCGAACTTAAGACAGATCGTGGAGAACCAGCCATGATCTCGTTCGCTTCTGTGACTGTCTTCATGGTTTTCATATCAGCAATTCCCATTGTGCAGAAGTGACATGGTCTTCCAACATTGGTACTTGGGGAGAGTCCTGCCATTGCTTTGAGATGGTCAGAAGAAAAAAGAAAATGCATTGCCAATGCACCTTTTCGAGCGGGGATATCACCAACTAAGCACCATACATACGCAAATACCGTAAATGTTTCTTCACTCATATTGAAATCTATTCCCTTGGCAAGTTGCTGAAGCGATTGAGTGAAAAGAGCAAGGATTGCATTCAGGTTATTTGTGTTGACAGTATTAGAGCTCGCTAGAGCGACGGGAATGACTGCAAGCGACATGGGCCGGCCTCGGACTCCTCGGGATAGTTCGTGGCAAGTGATCATCACAGCAGTTTGCTTCTTCTCTTTTTTGCCCGAACCCATCCATCCAAATTCGTCCATGTATAGAGAAAGGTGTAGAAATAGTGGCTTTCGGTTTTTCCCATCCCGCTTCACTTCATCAAATTTTGGCCACCACAAGAACCTTGATCGTTGAAGTATCTTCAACCATTCCATTGAGCCTCTGGCGTCAGCAATGCCATGCTGCTGGAAGTCATCCTCCACCTTTTGGATTTGTGATTGGAGTAAAACGGCATCGGTGATATACGGTAACGTGTAAAGATTGTTGGATGCAACTATTTCCGATCGAAGATTTGGCGACGCAAGCCAAAAGCGAATAGCGTCCTCAAGCTCCAAGCTGGCTACAATAGGGTGACGAAGGTCGTGTCCTGGTTTTGACATATCTGTTTTTTTCATCGATAGAATGGGCTTTATGGCAGTCCACACTTTCCGTGAGAGGCTGGTGAGACGGCGTGGAACATGCTGCGGAGCGGTTTTAAAAATACGAAGGTTAAACAGCTCAACATATGCTGAATGAGTTATCTTGTTTCTCATGCAATAAGACCATATGTCAACACAGTCACGAAAGTCTAAATTACGAAGAAGAATAGCAATGGTTGCGTCCACTTTTAGTGTTGTGTAACTTGCGTTAGCATAGAATCAATCTTTCAGCAGGCTTACATGTGATGTTGTTGGTTTCCTCAGATACGGTGATCTCCTCATCAGTTCTTCCCAACCCGTCCCAGGCTTCTTCAAGGTCTTCCAAGGACTCAACTCTCTCTGTTCAAAGTAATGAACACGCTGGTGCGGTGGAAATTGAAACTAATACCGTCACTTTCTTCATGAGGTGCTCAGATGTAATTGTTGGATGAAATTGTCACTTTTATGCTCACCTTGTTCAATTTCATTTTCAGTTTCAGCAGTTGCCGAAGGTGCTGTTTCAATTTCGCTCGCAGGGCCAGGGTCACCATCAAATGACAGCGGTGAGCTTTCTGCATTGACGAACCACTCAGTGTATAGAATAGTTTGATTGCAAGCAGATGCAAACCATAGTTTGGGCCGCCTACCATGACTGTCCGACGAACATGCGTGGACAGATGATTAGCGATAACGCCTCCTTGCATCCCACCAAACTGTACAACGCAAAGTGGGCAGCCTAGGTTCTCGTTTCTTGGAAGGGTACTGTGTATGTGCTTTTTTCGCCGATAGTGCTCAACAAGCTGCGAAACAGGCTTGTTATACGAACAGCCCGTGAATTGACATCGAGGCATAGTGTCGCTTTGTTGTGTTGTGAGCTCCTGTGCGTCTACAAAGGACAATCTCTTATTATATTCAAAATTAAGAAAGATTTTAAAATAAAAATTGTAATAAATCCGGAAAAGTATTTTTGTCCTTTCCGATTTTTTCTGATTCTTCAATAAAAGGATTTCGCATCCCCACCGGATTCCCTTCGGATTGATTTGCGGTGAATGTCGGACAATTTTACCATCCCTGCATTGTTTGAGACCCCCAACGCCACCGCCAAAACCAAGATTTCCGAGCCGCCTCCTCCACACTTAGCGACGCTTTCCTTTCCCGCACTTTCCAGCGACCGATTTGCCCAGCGGGTTCGGGACAGCTTTCGCTTTGTTCGACGGCCCAGCATTTTGAGCGCAAGGACCCGTTCCACCCTTGCGACCTTTGACCCGGCACTCGGTTTCGCCTTTGGTGCCCACTTCCCTGGAGCTGCTGGCTTGCTTAGCGGTTTCTTAGGTGCTCCTCTCGACGCTGGAGCGCACTTGGCCGCCGCAGCCGTACTATCCTCGTCAGAAGAACCTTGAACTAGTGGCGGGACAATGAACTGGAGTTCAGGTATTCGGAAAATGCCTGTCCAGCAACGGGGACACCCAAGCCAGCTTTGTGGAGCAGGTGCTGACAAATGAAATGTGGAAGCGCTTTGTGCGGGATGCTCGTGAAAAGCAGACGACGGATGTCGTAGAGTGGTGGGACAATCAGCCGTTTCACAAACAGGTAGATTGTATGACTCAGTTGATCCACACATCCCCATGGCGACTCTCTATGATGGTGGCAAGTGTTATTTTTTCTGAGGTCCGAGTCAGTTTTGGATGAGCACCGGCTCACAAAAAAAAAAAAAAAAAAAAAAAAAAAAAAAAGTAGGCCTTAAGATTATGGAAGAATGGGAGGTAGAAAAGGAAGATAGGAGAACAAGCATGCTGAAGAGGACGTAAAAAAATTCCCAATGTTGTGTGGCAGGCGCTAGAGAAAGAAAAGAACAAAAAAGAAAAGAAATGAACTTGGAGACTCGCGGGTGAAGACGATCGGGTCAAAAACTCGGACAAAATGGTATCGGGTCCAACGAGGCAAAAGAAGCAACCGTCAAAAGACCAAACGCTGGCAGCGGAGGGCATTTTCACTCTGCCTTTTGCGCGCGCATCTTCGCCAGCTTCTCCTGATGCCTGTTGTACCCAACGTCCGTGCCAAACACGCGATCCCACACCCTAAAGATGGCCGAGTAGTTGCCGACAAACGCGTAGTGGTGGTAGTCGTGCCAGTCAGCGCCGGTGAAGAAGGGCACAAACTTTCTCAGCCCCCACGGCAAGTCGTACCCGCTGTGGGCGTCGACCGACAGCACTTTAGCGAGGCACGACCACGCGATCATGGTCACGGCGTGCAGGGCGTGCTCCCGCGGCGCGAGGGCGCCGTAGATCATGGGACCGAGCGACACGCAGATGCCGATGGCAAAGAACTCGACGGGGTGCATGTACTCTGCGATGAGCCCGTACGGGGTCTGCGCCTCGTGGTGGACCTTGTGGACGTATTTGTACAGGGGCCCCCAGTGGAGCGCGCGGTGGACCCAGTACTCGCTAAAGTCGTAGGCGACGAGGAACCAGAGGATTTGGGCTGCGACCATGGGGAGGGAGGGCAGAGGGACGGTGGCGACGTTGGCGTTGAGGGAGGAGAGGGTTTGGGTGAAGGTGAGGGCGATGGGGATTTGGAAGACGACAGTGCTGAAGAGGATATTTTTGACGACGTCGGCGAAGGGCGGTTGGCGGCCGAGTGATTGCTGTTCATTGTCGGGGAGGGGGAGGAAGTGGAGAGGTAACGGGAGAAGTCGGGTGAGCTCGCTGGATGGGGGCACGGTCACATGCCGAGAGTGGGTGGCACAATGAAAACATCAAGAGCCGTGGGACCACAACACACACTCACACACACCTGAATGCGGTACTTTTGCATGGCCGGTATCCGGTCAAAGACCCAGTACATGGCCAATCGGGCAATGAGGCTCAGCTCCATCACGGCAAAGAACAGCATGCCGATGGTGAGGTCCGGGTAGCTGTTGTTTTCAAACAACCAGACCCATAATCGCTCGAATTGGTTCAGTTGACTGGGTGGGGGGAAGGGGGGGGCAGTGTGAGAGTGCGGTCGAATTCGTCCTCAGGACGAGCGGGACACTGTTACCTTTTGTCGAGCGAGTCGTAAGAACTGCTCGAGACGGCGACGGTTGTGTTGTTTAACGCCGACATGACGTGGGGGGTTACTGGTGCGGGGAGGTCGCGGTAGTGCGTGCCGTGCAAAGTCGAGGTTGGCTTGTGCTGAGTGAGGGTGGCTCCGCTCTTTTATAAAGAAGAGTTGGCGCGCGGACATATGCTCGGAATCTATCCTCCGTCCGCCGCCCGCTTATTACTCGACGTAACCCCGTCTGCCTCCCTCCGTCTTTCCCTCTGTCGCTCTCCCTCGCTCTGTCTCCCCGGGCCCCTTGGCCCACTTCCGTACGTGCGTGCATGCTCCAAATCACCATCATTCAACCGAGCAGAGCGATGCGACTGAGGCGTTGGGCATTTTTCGTGGGGGGTTGTGAGAGAAGAGAGTGAGAGAGAGAGAGAGTGAGAGAGAGAGAGAGAGCGACACAGAGAGATGTGCTGTGAATGTGTAACGATGATGATGATGAGAAATCGGCATCAAGAAAGAAAAACAAACAAACGAATAAAACCGAGAAAATCCTTCCTTCCTTCACTTTCTTTGTTTTTATTTTTTGTTTTTGCTTTTTTGAAACCCCGCTTCCGTCTCCGTCTTCGTCTTAAATTTTCTGAGTCCGCCTGTCTCCCGCCCAGCCGAGGAGCTGGGTGCGTGTAGTTGTCACGCTCAGCAGTTCAGTCCGATCCGATGGCGGTGGACCGATGACGAGCCTGCCCTCCCACCCTCACTTCTCACTGCCGCCCCGCAACGCAACAGTTGGTCTGCACCAAAGCAAAGGGCACGTGTCTTTCATTCACATCCCTTTGTACACACAACCAGAACACAACTATCTTACAAACTTCTCTCCATTCTCAAAGTTAAAAGTTGGTGTATTCAGAGCCTCGCAGAACCGTCCTCCGCCCTTCTCGCGTAATGCATTAACCGCTTACACATCGCTTCCATTCCTGTAGTTTCTTTCTTTATTCAATTGAAAAGCTACCCCTTCGATTCTCAAAGTAGTCAGCGAGACATTAAGTTTAGGGGCGGAGCGTGAGAGGTAACAAAAACGAAATAACAAGGAACGTTGGCGGGGTGAGCGCGGAGAGGCCGCGGAGACGGAAGAGACTGACCCAGATTCGGAAGAGCAGGCGCGGACAAAATGAAAAATGGCAAACAGAAACAGAACCGTTTCCTTTTTTTTGCTCCTTTCCAAATTCCGGCTGATTCGCTTTTGGCGTGGTAAACATTTATAAGCCCTGCAGCTTCTTTGCCCTTCTCCGATCTTCATCACACCAAAGTCCCAACTCGCTCTCCCCCGTCCGCAGTCGCTCCTTCCTCGACCTCTTTCTCTTTGACTCCGCAAGTCAACACCGAAACCAGCCGATCAACGCATCTTCACCACAGCAGCACCATGGCTGGCGGCAACAAACGCAACAGCACTGCCACTAACGGCACCTCCACCACCGAGCCCCACCGCCGGCGATGCGCGAGTCCTCATCGGCACGACGGTCGACGACTGCACGATCCCGATCGCCGTCAACGACGACGCACGGCCCGTCTTTCATCGACGGCCCGCACTTTAGCTTCAACATTGTCGTACGAGTGCGCAACTTTGACGGACACACGCCTGAGGGGGATGCAACGGAGCCGATCGCGAACGGGGAAGTACTGGGGCGCGGTGGACAAGGCGAGGAATTACTCGATTCAGGTGCAGGGGAGGTTTAAGAGGGTGAGTATGCGTGTGTTGGTGTGCGTGTGTGTGTGTGTTGTGTGTGAGAGAGTGATGGACTGAGGGTGAGAGTAGGAGCTGAGGGTGAGAGTGTGCGTGCATGGTGTGTGTGCGAGTGTTTGTCTTTGTGCTGTGCCGTTGCCTGTCCGTCTCTCTGTCTGCCGGTCTGTGCTTCCCACCTCCGTCCGCCCCCACTTTGGATGCCCTCACTGACCGACCACCCAGGACCACACGGGCGACGACATCCTCTACGGCAACTTTTTCGAGCGCGCCGTGTACCACCCGCCGCTCATAAGCATCCCGCTCAAGCTCGCGACCTTCATCGACCCGACGTTCACGCACGACCTCCTGTCGGACCGGCCGTGGGCGTACTCGCCCGCCGTGTCCGTCCTCCAGCGTGCTCTGCGTGCGCGAGCCGCCCGCCGGCGCAAAGCCCGCCGGTACAAGCGGTAACAGTCCGAACGAGTTGTTTGGAGAATGGGAGTGGAAGGACGGCAGGTCGCTGGACGAGGACCACGCGCTGCTGTACAAGGGCCTCGGTAAGGAGCTCATGCCCAAGCCGGGGCACGACCAGGAGGACAGCGTCGACCACCGCCGGAAGCACGTCAAGAACAAGACCGTGCGGTCCGCGATTACGTGGTCGAAGGACCTCGAGTACAACTTTGAGGTGAGAGGGTGAAGTGGGGTTTATCGTTTTCTACCTGTTCTCTGACAAACCCAACCTACCACCCGCGGCGCCCATCACACAGTTCTATGCGCCGTTCCTGAACCTGAACCGGATGGAACTCAACATGGCGGGCATCACGGTTGGCCTGGAGCGGTACCTGAACAACCAGCCATTCTACTTTGGGATGAAGTGCAACTCGCTCGACACGACCCTCTTTTGCGTAAAGTTTGAGATGGTGTGAAGTGGGGGATTTCGGTGCACTGCGCACAAAGGCACGCCTGGAAGGACCATCTACGGGAAACCGTTTCCACTTTGTTGCACGCACACGCGTTTGCAGCCTGATCGTTTCTCCTTCCTCCTTCGCACCCACTTTTTTTTTTCGTTTCGTCCACTCATCAAGTTTTTGGCACCTCCTCGAATCCTTTGGGTCCCCATGTTTTTTATTATTCGTTGATAATCGCATTCGGAAGAGATGCTGCTGCTGCTGCTGCTGGGGCGGACGTTTCCGCCTTCTCTCTCCTCCCTCTATCTCTCCTCTGTCTCGTTTGCCCCTAAATCCTCTCTGTTTGAATGTCAATTCCAAGGTGTATTGAACCGCAGGTGATTTCCGGCTTTCCCTGTTCCAGAATGCAAGTTGCTGCAGGCAACAAAAGACGCCCCCACCTACCGGTTGCAAACTAGTGGAAACACATGCGAATTGCGTGCGTTCCTCTGGCTGGGCCAGTTCCATTCATCATCTCGATCATTACGATCATTACGATCATTGCGATCAACATCATCATCATCATCATCATCATCATCATAAGTTGTTTACCTCCTATCTGTGACCGTTTGTAGCAGGATAGTTGCCGGTGGGCTGATTTCTGCCGTGCGCCAACAGGGATCGCCCCACACTGGCGGTGGAACGACCACCCGCCCCTCTTTGTTTTATTTTCTTTTTCTTCTTTTTTTCTTTCCTCTTTTTTGTGCCTTTTTGCGTGTATTTTTGTTCTTTTTTCAATCGATTGTGGTGAAGAAAAAACCCCAAAAAAAAAAAAGAAAAGAAAACAAAACAAAACGAAAAACGTCCAGCAGCAACCGCAGTACCATCCATGGCGCCGTCAACCCCATCATCGTCTTCTGAAGGTGAGTACGTTACGCGGAGTCGTCTTCGTCGTCGTCGTCGTCGTCGTCGGAGCGCCGAGCGAGGGCCGTGCGCCGCTTATCGTCTGTCGTGTGTCGTGGCGACCCGCTGTATCCTCGTGTCGTGCGTGTGTCATGGGCCCGGTGGCACGACCCTCGCCTCATCCATCTCATTACCGTACTACTCTCTGCTCCCCTTCTCGCATCGCGACAGTGTACATCGTCGCCGCCGTGCGGACACCCATCGGCGGCTTTGGCGGTTCTCTCGCCTCCCTCTCCGCGACGCAGCTCGGCTCCATCGCCATCAAAGGTATGCATGCATTTGTCGCTTGTTGTTTCGCTCATCTCGCCCAACACAACAACAAACGCACTCGAACGAAAAAAAAAAAAAAAAAGGCGCCCTCGCGAAAGCCAACGTCCCCGCGTCCGCCGTCGACGAAGTCATCTTTGGAAATGTCCTGTCGGCAGGCCTCGGTGAGCCGTTTTCCACTGTGTGCAAGCGCAAGCGCTTAACCTCCCATCCCGCCACCGCTTACAGGCCAGAACCCGGCGCGGCAGGCTGCGCTAGGCGCCGGTCTCCCCAACACCGTTCCCGCCACCACCGTCAACAAGGTCTGCGCGTCCGCGATGAAGGCGATCATCCTCGGCGCGCAGGCGATCGCCGCCGGATCCGCCGACGTAGGGACTTCTCTGAACTCTTCGATCCGACGAAGCGCACTGCTGACTTGTCTTCAAAGGTTGTCGTCGCCGGCGGCATGGAGTCCATGTCCAACGTGCCGTACTACCTGCCCAAGCAGCGGTGGGGCAGCAAGTACGGGCACCAGGAGATCGTCGACGGCATCGTCAAGGACTGGTCTCTTTGACGTGTACAACGAGTACCTGATGGGCAACGCCGCCGAGCTGTGCGCGTCAGAGCACAAGATTTCGCGGGAGGAGCAGGTGGAGACAAGCAAAGCGTTGCATATTCGTTGATGGCTCTGGTATTCATTTCGTGTTCAGGACGACTATGCCATCGGCAGCTACCAAAAGGCTCAGAACGCGCACGCGAGCGGGCTTTTCGCGGACGAAATCATTCCCGTCGAAGTCCCTGGCGCGCGCGGCAAGCCCGGCAAGGTCGTGACTACCGACGACGAAGTCTCAAACGTAAGATGTTTCCCTTGTGGTACAGTAGTAGACGTTGCTGACGCACAATTCCGCTACACACGTACACGCACTCACGCTTACGCACACACGCGCGCGCGCGCACACCCAACACACAAACACACGCACACACGCACACACACCGCCCGCTTTAGCTCAACATTGAAAAGCTCCGCGCCGTCAAGCCCGCGTTTGTCACGGACGGCACGGGCACGGTGACTGCGCCGAACGCGTCACCCCTCTCTGACGGCGCGGCGGCCGTCATCCTCGTCAGCGCATCCAAGCTGGCGTCCCTGAACCTCACCCCTATCGCCGTCCTCCGCGGCACCGCCGACGCCGCGCACGAGCCCGAACGCTTCACGACTGCGCCGTCGGTCGCGGCGCCGAAAGCCGTGGCGCGGGCTGGTCTGACGCTCGCGGACGTGGACGCGTTCGAGTTCAACGAGGCGTTTGCGGTTGTGGGAATCGCGAACCAGAGAATCCTGGGGCTTCCCGCAGACAAGATCAACAAGTTTGGCGGGGCCGTCGCGATCGGGCATCCGCTGGGGTGCTCGGGGGCGCGGATCGTGGCGACGCTGGTGAGCGTGCTGCGCAGGACGGGCGGCAAGGTCGGGTGCGCGGCGATTTGCAACGGCGGCGGCGGCGCGTCGGCGCTTGTGATTGAGCTGTTGTGACTAGGCGGAGGCCGCGAGAGTGCGAGTGCGAGCGTGAGAGAGCGCGCAAAGGTGTGACTGACCGTGACTGTGACTGTTGGGAAGGCCGGTCGACTAGGACAACTTGCTCACTCACTCACTCGCTCACGACACACACAACTCTCAACTAAGCGCATAAGCAAAAACAAAAAATAAAATAAAATAAAATAAAATAAAAATAAAAACCATCCGCCTTGACAATTTCGGGAACCTTCACTCACGCTCACTCAGTCACTCATATACGCGCGCTCACGACCTTCCTGGAAAGACCTCGAGTGACGCGCGCGACGACGACGACGACGACGGCACCGTCGAGACTCGACACTTGCAGCGAGCAGAGAGAAATGCCCAAACCTTTCAAGAACCCGGTTCCCTTGCGCGGCGCCCCCGTCAAGCCCCAACCCGCCGCCCCCAACACGCGATCCTCGCCGCCACCATCAAAACCGGCCCCGCCACCGCCCGCCACCGCCGCATCCGCCCGTCGCAGAGAAACCCGCCGCCGCCGAAAGCCGGCTGGGGCGGAACAGACACGCGTCGGCGGCGTCAAACGCGTGCCGGGAACTGCGAGCTTTGCAGCGTCGTCCGCGGCGGCGGCGACGGCCCAGGCGCGACGAACATGGTTCCTGCTGTCGTGCCTCGGTTGGCTGATCTTGTTTGTCGTCGCGCTTGTCGCGCTCGTCGAGGTACGAAAAAAAAAGATGGCCCCTAGCCACCAAAAGCCGTGCTCTGAAAAATCCCCCTCGTTCCGCGATCTCACCTCCTCCAACCCCTCCTCACCAATTTACATACACAAAAAAAAATAAATTAATCCTGCACAGCTCCTCGCCCGCGTCCGCAACCGCGGCCACCTCTACCTCGCTGCCTCCTTCCTCGCATACTGGACTTACCTTGACCTCGACCCGCTCCTCCGTTTCTTTGACGTCGACCCCCTCACCGGCGAGTTCCTGTCGGCAACCACCAACGACGACGACGACCGCGGCGTACGCCGCGGTCGCAGGTCGCGCGAGGCAGTTGCGTCCGGCAGGCGTGGGTGCTGGTCGCGTTGGCGGAGCGGAGGGCGGTGAGGGCGGAGAGGTTGAGGGAAAAAGCGGCGAA
This sequence comes from Zopfochytrium polystomum, assembly GCA_025765615.1. Taxonomy (NCBI): domain Eukaryota; kingdom Fungi; phylum Chytridiomycota; class Chytridiomycetes; order Chytridiales; family Chytridiaceae; genus Zopfochytrium; species Zopfochytrium polystomum. Next base: position 6,073 of record JAIVFJ010000247.1, on the reverse strand, counting down.
AAAGTGGGAGGCGGAGAGGGAGAGGGAGGTGGCGGCGGCGAGGAGGTGGGCCGCGGAGTTCGACTTTGGTCGGGTCGCCGGTCGGATCGGAGGGGAGCGAGGATACGCGGGATCGGGTCTCCCGGCGCATTCAGTGATGGTTTTGGCGACTGCGTCAAAAGGCAAATGGAACAGCCCGGGGGTGATGGGTGCAGTGTGGCGCGTCGCGGACTCGCTACGCTCGTCCGTGTCGGGAGGCGCCGCGAGCGCTTTCGGCGGTGCGGCAAGACTACGAGATGCCGCGTGGATTCGGCAGTCAATCGCAGAATGACGGTGGATTGCGCCCGCGACGTGGGATCTCTGGTGACGGGGAGGGAAGGCACGAGGTCAGTCGCAGGACAACTTGACGAGGAGGGTCTCCTTTTTCCGAGGGCCTGAACGATGTGGAGGGCCCACGAGGATCGCGTGGATCGAGGTAATTTTTTTTCAGTCAAGAAACGCTTTGAGCTATATTGAAGAAAATCTCTTCGCGAAAATTATTTTGCAGTAGCTCGCGTGGTACTGCGAATTCAACGTCGTCAAAAACGGTGACTTCCGCGTGGGATCTTGCCGAATCCTTTCTGGCAACGTTCACGGGATCTTCCTCTGACCAGCGACCCTTCGACCAAACACTCGAGTCTTCAGAGACTCATTCCCGCTGGAGCAACGTTGCCACGCCGTCCTTGAGCCGCCGAGGTTCGATGGGGACGGTCCAAGCGACCCAGTCCGCAAACGTCAGCCGTGGTGCGTCACGCTTCTCCGTGTTTGGCACGCGCAAAGCCGCGTCGGCCATCTTCTCGGAACATGACCTGGTCTCGCGAAGTCAGGAGCAAGAGCAGGAAGAAGAAACAGGGCACCTCTTCGGGCCACCCACGCAAAGGACGTTCGGCGTACGGCGGGCCGTCCTTCCCGGCCTGGTGCTGCCGCTGGCAGTCGGAGGCGGCAGCCTCCTGAACATGACCCTGATCCCGACTCCTTCCAACATCCTGGCGTCCGCAGTGCTGGCAGTGGACTCAATCCGTTCGTCCGTCTCGAGCATGGTCGAGTCGATGGTTGAGGGAGGAAGCAACGACGTCGAACCACTCCCGTTGGAAGAAACGGACGCTGACGAGCGGCCTTTCCGCGGATTCGGACGCGTCTCGGCGACAGGCGGTCGACTCGAAGACCCGACAACGGTTCCCCACAGTCGCACTTCTCTCACAGCGCGTGCGTCCACCTCTGTTGGCACCAGCCGCGCGTCCGTCGCCGCCCCGGAGCTCCACTTTTTCAGCTCCGGCCGCACCTCCCCCGTCGCCGCCGCCTCTTCCCCACGCGCCTCCGTTTCAAACCTCGCCGGCCTCCGACGCCCGTCGATCAGCATCACCGCGCCCACCCCCTCTGCCTCGAATCCGTCGCTAGCTCCCTCTCCCTTCTCCACGGCCCTAACAAAGCATGCACCCGCCGCAGCAGGCATCAGGCCTCCCCGTCCGTCGCGACGCGTGGTTCGAGATGAAACCTCGCATCACCTACCCGGTCCGCGACGACCCGTTCTACCCGGAGCTCGCGGTGCTGCCGCCGGCGGTCTGGAGGGTGCTCGACACGGTCGACTCGGTTTGGGGGTGGGGGGTCGACGCGACGGCGTGGGTGGTCGGGGCGACGACGGTCGCGCCGGCGATGCGGGCGGCGAAGGTCGTCGGGAGGGTTGTAGGCGGGGTCGAGGAGAATTTGGCGTGGGTCGGTAGGAGGGCGATGCAGGTCGGGAGGCGAGCGGCGAAGTAGCTTTTTTTGTAACCAAGGACAGCTTTCGGTTTATTGTTTGATTTTTTTTTTTTTTTTTTCTTGTTTGCAGTTTGCCAGTGATTTTGATGCCCCGTTGAACGCGAAATAATCTTTGATTTAGCTCGATAACACCGATGGAAATAAACCTTCTTTGCCATTTCATCACCAAATTAAAGCGCGAAGAAGCTGATTTTTGAAATTGACGCGCCGGAACTAGCGCATTTTGTGCGCGGTGTGGGAGTCCGCGGAGCTTCAACTTGCGATTGCGATCGGCAGTAGCGCCTTCTTTCCCATCAGCGATGCGCGAGTTCCTCCCGCCGCACGTCAGCGCGGTTTGCGGCCGTGATAGTGCCTTTAGCAGCGTGCCCTTTGCAGCAGTTGACAGTGAAGGGATCGCGGCAGTAGTTGACATATCTGGTGAGCGGAGCACCTAAGTTCGCAATCGGAATATATCCTGACTAGGCGACCACCTATCCATAAAGGTTTCACGTCTCTCACCAGCTCCTTGTTGGAAAAGCACGGCACCGACGGCGCTGCTGTGCTTCGGGAAACTTTGAAGAACGCCTTTTCAAAAATCATCGAGCGTATCTACAGTCGGTCCGGAGCGATCGTGAAATTCGCCTGGCGACGCTGCGATCGCGTGTTGGTGCGCAAATTTTTTCGCAATTTCATTTCGTTGTCCCTGACAGCCTATGATGCAGGTCGACGATGGGATCGAACGCGCACAGGCTTACGCGAATAACGCAGTCCTTCGTTTGCTGCCTGGAGATACTTTACGAATTTCGAGAAGAAACTCGATGTTCGAGTGACGACTTGGGGATTCATATCGGAATAGGGATCGGCCAACTGTACCACGTGCACGTCGGCAAACCCGAAGGTCAATCGGAGGGACCGGATCGTCGGGAGTATTTTATCGCGGGCAAAGCGGTCTCAGACGCGGGCATCAAGGTAAATTGGGGGCACCGAGGCGATTTGGTCCTGTCTTCAAAGTACTATCAAGCCCTTGCGTCGATCTTGGCAGGAGCTCAAGGCGTGTACCACCTACGGATGCTGTCTGATCGGATTGCGCACGAAGGACGCGGCGCGTTCATCATCAAGGACAGGTCATCGCACTTTGAAGGTGCTCTGACGTATTTTCAACGGGAATTTCCGGAGGACGTCACGGTGCCGGCTTCCAAAAAGGGGTCGATCGACAGGCGCAAGGCCGTAGCGTACGTTGAAGTGTCCGTTGCGGCATTCATCATACAGTCCGGTTTCATTGCGGATCTTGACAACGACGGCTACAGCGACATCAGGAACACGACAGTGGTTTTCTTTCGGTTTCCATACCTAACCATCGATCTTTCGGCGATGGCTGAGGCCGGTCTCTCCAAAGTACAAAAGATCTCTCAAGAAATCATCGCGAGAGTCCACGCCGAAGGAGGGAGTTTACGGCAAATTAATTTCGACGACAAGGGTTTCAATGCGCTCGCGGTATGGGGCCTGCGCGGCCTGGCGCATCAGCGGGGAGAGGCTGGATACGCTTTGGCAGCATGCTTGAATCTTTTCAAAGCGCTTCACAAGGATGGTGAAACCGTTTCGCAATATCGGTTCACTGCGGGTGTTGCTTCAGGAACCATTTATGCAGGTCTGATCGGGTCTCGCTTGAGGGCAGACGGTACCGTGTTGGGTTCGCCGGTGAATATCGCCGCGCGATTGATGTGCATAGAGGACTCTGCTGAGTCGACAACAGAGCAGTATGCGAGCATCTTTTGTGACGCGGCGACGTATGAGTGCGTGCGAAAAGAGTTTGAATTTACGAGGATAACACGGGCCTTGAAACTCAAAGGTGAACAATCAAGTCCGTGGAATCGTACTTACACAAAATTCAGGTCTGTCTGACGAAACTACGGTCTACCAAGTAAACAAGGCGCTGCTCCCAACAGCGCTCCTCGATCAATCCAAAGTTAGCCAAGGGGGTGGTGACGAGCTGTTCGGGCGAAGCGCCGAACTAGAGTCGATTCTTCAAGAAGTGAAATCGTGGGAAACGCCCCACAGCGCAAGCTTGTGCTGCTTACAGGAAGATCCGGACTTGGGAAATCGGCACTTTTGAATCGCCTCAGATCCGAAATAAAGCAGTCGGATTCTGTGATTCTGTGGTGAGGTGACCAAGAAATACCTTTTTGGTTGGTCTCCTCACGTTATACAGTGAATGTGCAGGTGATGAGGTCAAGCAGCGGATGTCGTTTGGTGCATTGATACAGATATTCCGGTGTATCGCTTTGAAGTTACGAGCAGCTGGTGTCAGCGCGTAAGACTTCCGATCGGATCAAAGCAAAAGTTCATCCTTGTCGGACAGTCATCTGGCCTCCCGCTATGCTTTGTACTCAAATGCATCATTGTCCGATCTACCCGACATAAAGGATCCAGACTGGGCGTATCTCGCGAGAGTATTGGAGGCTCTTGGAATTTCTCGCGCCACAAGTCGGCTACTTGCAATTATTCCCGGAATGAAGGCTTTCCACGTGCAGGACCGACTTTCGGGCGGCGATCTGACAGAGCGAGTCGCTGTGATCATTCATCGAATTTTGGAGGTGTCTCGCAGTTTGGGTTTTGAGGCCTGCTTCATATGCGACGACGCACAGGTAGTACGATCCAGGAGCTGAACATCTGAAGCTAAAGGTGCTCACCCGGCGCAAGTGGTTTGATGCAGAGTCCCACAAGGTGCTCAAATCGGTGCTCAAGTCTTCTCAAAGCACTCTTTTCGCTTTGGGTGCCCGAACGCGCGAGGTTTTGCTCTTCGATTCTTCCTCTCCCTTCTCACTACTCGTAGGAATGGGAGGACAGTAGGACAATTTGATGATTACAGATCGGCTTCCACTTGTTGGATTGAACTGCAGCCACTATCAGCACTCGCTCTCAGTGAATTTGTGCACGCGCAGCTTGGCCATGATATTCCCCAATCTCTCATGGTCGATATTCAGGCAAAGACGAATGGAAGTTCCGATCGCTGTGCTCGTAGCTTTGAGAAGCATGAAATTAGGCAATCGGGAAGACGCTTCCAGCTCCATTTCTCACTTAGTGATGGACAGAGAAAAGGCAATTTCCGCACAGTAAGAGTAGTTTTTTCCGAGTGCGTTGAGTTCTCACTTTCGCCAGGATGGATACACTCCCCAAATCCTTGCAAACGATTTTGGCCGTTGCGTCCATAATAGGGCAGACGTTCGACCTTGAGACAGTTGCTGGAGCAGTTCGAAATTTGGACTATTCATGCGAAGTCGGACAGACTTCATCCGACGTAGAGACTGAAATAAGAAACGGCGATCGCTTTGGTTTACTCGTCTGCAAATCAACTGATGGCAAAGAGTACGCTTTTTGCCACTATCTCGTGCAACAAGGGGTCCAAGGTTCTCTTCTGCCAAAGCGACGGAATTTAATTCACCGAGCTGTTATTCGCACTCTCGAGGAGCAGCTACTTAATGGCGGGGACGATAGCATTCTTCTCCCAATTATCATCGGACACGCCATGTCGCTTGACGATGAACTTCCCTTGAAGTCCTCTTACCTACATCGTGGGTTTCTTTGTGCTGGAGAAGATTTTAAAGTAGAAGAGGCTTTCTTTTATTTTCGGTCATTGGCCGCGATGAATCACGGATTTGTGGACGAGCTCAGTCTCGCTGACAGACTAAATCATTTTCGTATCCTGAGTTCCCTTCATTACGAAGTGGGGTGAGGAACTTTTTGTACTTTTTCTGGTCGCATACCTAAAGAACTCCAAAGCGATTACGCCAGGGCCTGGTCTTCTGTCCAACAACTCTTTAGTGCTGCAGGTTTTAGCGCAAAAACAAAAATGGCCCGCGCCATTCGTTGCCTCATTTATCATGTCCGAACAGTCTTTTCTCTCAGAGGCGCTAAACCCGCGGAGAAATTTCGAATCGGATTTGCCTATCTTCGCCAGATGTATCCTTCCGTTTTTCGCGAATGCTTCCCCGCCATGGAAAGATACTCAGAAAAGGCTCGATTGAAAAAGATCTTTACTGAGAGTGATGTGACCCCAGAGCTTGCTGTGTATGTTCAAAACATTATGGCTGCTTCGGAATTATCTTACGAAATTCACGCCTCTGGAATCGCTCAGCTCGGAATATTAGATTTAATTTTCAATTGGACATGTATGACTTCCACCATCATCCTATTAGCGACGATTTTAAGCTCGACGACTGACCAGTGGCGAAATGTGTTTATTTGGCCATACAAATTATCTCTTCATCGATTCGGCTCCATCCTGCGACTTTTCGCCATGAAGCGATCAGGAAACCTT